>JAZHYW010036970.1:0-10519 GCA_037355805.1 Ixodes ricinus
GCGTCAGACGCTTCTGCCCTGCTGCATTTCACGCTATGAAACCTGAAACAGAGAAAAGTGGCGAGCCCGAAAGACGCTGACGCCCAACAGACCCGTGAAACACTCCTCACGTGGTTGCCTAATAGTGTTTTGAAATGGCTCACCTTTTCCACGAAGTGAACACCGAGAAACAGGAACAGCAGCAGACCGCCCGAGCCGCCGAGCCCAACACCCAGGCTGCTGTAATGGCGGCGTTTTGCCCAAGCGGAAGTCGCAATCATTGGAATATTTTTCTCTAACCTTCGAAGCTACTAATAATTTTAAAAGCTTCTAAAATAAGATAGAACAATTTAAGAACGGTGCAAATATAACAAATGTATAAATAATTAGGCACCATGGCGCCAGCTGGCGACTGCCGTGAAACCTACTTCCTGGGCCGCGATAGGGTCCGAGTGGCTACTCTTTACGTTCTACTATATCACTCTATGCTATATCTATATCCCTGGCCAGGTATGGAAATCCCAGATCTGGCTAAGTATAGAAATTCCAGATCTGGCCAGGCATATCAAAAGGACAAAAGCCTGAAATCAGCACTTTTTTATCTTTTTATTTCTACAATTTTCCCAAGTGCGCCGGCCCACACTCGAGGAATTATAGGAACGGTGATCCTTCTTCTCCCTAGTGATCGCTAGTTTTGACCAATTCCATGGTTACACAGTTAGTTAGTTAGAGTTCTGAGAGTAAGTTTCGAGTGTAATTCGTAGTCACCCTGAACAAGCGTCCCAAAGGGCTCAAGGACCTGTCATATCACTTTTAAAATTTCTCGTCAATGGCAGCGTTTATGATACTGTGCATTCTGTCCAACCTTCAACCAGGCTGAGGCGCCGAAATCTCTTACAATGTTATCATTCTCGTGATTGTTGTTTTAGCAGGGATTACTTAAAAGCCAAAAAATCACAACAACCAAAACCGGGATTTAGCTCGGAATCATCGGAGCTATTTTACCATTTTTAGCGTTTCTAACTTAATATCAGCGTCTTTGAAGCTGTACGAGAATGATAATGTAAGAGATATGTCTGCAGCTCATCCAGGTTGAAGGTTGAACAGAATGCACAGTACTGACATTGGCGAAAAATGTTAAAAGTGATATGACAGGTTCTTACTTGGGTTCAACACGACACTTGTTCAGGGTGACTCCGAATTACACTCAAAACTGTGTAACCAAAGAATTGGTCGAAATTTCCGATCACTAGGCAGCTGAAGAAACACCGTCCCCAGGATTCCTCGAGTACGGGCCGAGGCGCTTGGGGGATTTAGCAAATTGTCTATTCCGGCGTAATGTTAACACTTCAAAATAATTAATTCTACATTGAAATCCTCGTGAAAATTAGCACAAATAATCTCAAACATAAGCTTGCCAAAGCTGAAGTTTGGGATTATTTATGCTAATATTTAGCTTGCGAACAATGACTCATTCACATTTTTCTAACAAAGTAAAATTTTAACTTTCTTTACTTTTTAAGATATTCAAAACCGGCCGCCAGATAAAGCTGTATATACGCCAGATAAGGCTGCGTTTACGCCAGATAAGTCTGTATATACGCCATATCAGGCTGTTAATACGCCATATAAGTTTGTATATACGCCAGATAAGTCTGGATATATGCCAGATAAGTCTGTATATGTGCCATATCAGTCTGTATATACGCCAGATAAGTCTGTATATAGTCTGCATATAATCATATAATGTTTGATATGGCCAGATATGGCCCAGATATAAGATTTTGATACGGGATAGCACGGCGGCACTCCTTGCGAGGAGAAATCGGGTTGGGAGATGCTCACGTCATAAGAACCGTGAGTGGATCCATTCATGTCTGACCGGTTTCCTCGCTCGGGCGGCTTTTTTGCAGATCGGTACATTCTTTTTTTTTTTTTTTAATAACGGTCGTTCAAAATGCGGGAGCGTAGGTCTCCAACCGGATGAGATGGCGACCGTCGAAGGCGCGAAAGCGTTCTATCTGCCGCCTATTCTCGTCGCCGCCGCGCAGCCCCTTTCCACACCAACTGAGCAAGGCCGCGCCCAAAGGGAGAAATTTCATGGACTCTGAAATGTCCCGTGACCTGGCGTCATACTTGCACTTTCGCTCTCCCAGCGTCGGGGTGATTCATCGCGCAGTTTTCAGACTTTCGCTTGCTCCGTTCGGTTGGCACGGTTAACTATGAATGCGGCGGACTAGACTCAGGAGTTGGCATGGTATGCCCGCTAAGAAAACATGATGGAAACTGGAATTTCTGTATGAATTCTGAAAGATTTGTTTATTGTTTTAAGAACTTTTTTTTTACGTGTACTATGGCACGCCCCGTCTTTCAAGGTTGTAGAAGAATCTTTTACGGCTTAACGTTTGTTTGTACGGCGGACATCTGGAATTGATCACAACAGGCGGCGTCTCGTTTTCTATTCATGACAATTGAAATTGCGACGCTTGGAACCTGGGTCACTAGTAAAATAGCCTTAGTGTATATTTTCAGAAACATCTCGTTCTTTTAATGACATTTATCGAATTAAAAAGAAAGTGGCCAAATGAACCGGACAGTTGTCTTTTTATGACTGTTATACTTTTTTAGGAATACTTGTCATGACTGGACATGATCATATCATCTAACTTTAAAATAATTCTATATTCGGCGGTTGTTGTTTTCGATAAAACGAACTATTTGGGGAAACTGATTTATCTTTAGAGCTCCTCTCAATTCAGAGCTTGTCGAAAAAAGGACACAATATCTAAACCAAAATGCTGTCTTCATTACTTACCTAAAGTTTTGGTCATGTGTAAGGCTCCTTGTTTTCGGATAAATCCGAAAAACTCCGAAAAACACCCGCCGGTAAAATTTTGGTCAATTCGGATTTATCCGATAAACTCCCAATGTTTATGTGCCAATGCCACCCCCCCCCCCGCAATTTTTTCTTTTTTTACAATTTGATCAGATCAGTCAATGGTTTTGGGAAAATCTCAGACCGTTGTCAAAAGGGGTCTTGCCGCTTGTCTCGTCGAGGTTGATTCATGGCAACAGGTCATTGTACATTCGGGTCACGACAAAAGCTATTCCTTTGGTTTTCAGTTTGAGCCATGCGATTTGTGATTTAAAGAAGGGAGTAGGTATGTTTTTGTAACAGTGAAAGCTATGGACCATAGAGATTGTATTAAATAGAGAAAAGGGACAGTTGAAACTCTCTATTACATCCTTAACCACTCCACCTCGCGCGGCCGCGGGCTAGATTGATGGAATAGGATGGGTTGACTACGAGCTTCCTAGCGACTGCTCCCGGGAGTTTATTGATTTTAATGTATCGACGTTTATCGGAAGCAACAATTGTGCGACTTTTGTCGTGGGACAAATTAATATTGCCAATGGCACGAAAGTCAAATTCAAATGAAGAAATTTTAATCGATACAAGCGCGTTTTATTTTTATCTGGCATACGTTTACATCCGGTTATTATTTACATATTTATTTTCAATAGAAAACACTGCAAAATTAAACTCCGAATTTCGGAGAATTGGGATTCAAACAGATATAAACTCCGATAAACTCCGAATCTTCGGCAAAAATAAACTCCGAAAAACACCCTCCGAATTTGACAAAAAATAAACTCCGAAAACACGGAGCCCTAGTTATGTGGGACATCCTTCAACGCCACTGCAGATGTGCAACGAAACTGTCGTTTCGTAGTTCGTTTGCTGGCAAACAAAATGAACTAAAAAAAGTTTTGGATGCATAGGTTTAATTTAGTTCTTCACGCTATTAGTCCGCTAGAGGACATTATTAAAGTGAAAATGCTTAAAACAATACAAACTAACACCAATACTCCACACGTTCTCGACAAACGTAGCGCTGTATGGTAAAAGAAACGTCGGTATAAAATATGATCACAACCTGATAAAGAAAAAAACTCAACGCAAGAAAATTGACTCGTTTTTGCATGAATAAACAAAAGCAAATAGAACTCTAAACTGTGGCACTAGAAGTAACCAAAGTAAAAATAAAACAAACATTAAAGGCAGCAAACAAACGCCCTATTAAAAATAAATAGAGCAAAGGTCATACAAGGACCTTAATCGTTTTGTGCAAGCAAAAAATGTAGACCCGTTATCCACGATTTCAATATAAACCAAAAACTTGCCAGTACACAAAGAAACAGGGGAAAAATAGAAATAAAATGGGAAGGTTCCAACACTTTCAGGACTTCTGATGTTCACGCTTTTTATTTGCTCCTTGATTTGGTTCGCTTTTCTTATTTGTAATACAAAAATCTCTGCGGTCATGGAGCGATAGAAGGATGCCCCGTGCTCGTAACGCGCATTCGTTGCTTAGGCTGGCAGTGGCTATGGAAGCGGAAAATTAGAACACTAAAATCAAATATATTGGCATGCCTAAACGCAACATATACTCGCTATTGTTTCAACGGAATCATGCACAGAAGGTCAAGGAGGGCATCACTTTATAACACATCTTATTAATAGGTATTGAAAAGAGAAGTATGGTTTCTCAATGTTGTACATATTAAAACTATATTTCATACATCCTTATAAATGTTTATGTAAGGATTGCTTATGAGAAGAATGTACCGCTTCCTCGTGCTGTATAGTTGGAAGCGGTCATGTGACGTTCACGCCTATTGTTTCGGATGAAACTCCAGTGGTATGCGCGACGAGTGAAACCTTTGGACTGTACTGAGGAGCCTTCCGCGCACTGCATTGGTTACAATATCAGCAGCCAAATGCAACGTCGTCAGTCATACAAGGCCACATAAATATTTGTTCTGTCAATTTTCTAATGTTTTTGTTTCGCCAATGGTTTTCTCCTGTTCTGACATTGCGGACGGATGCTGCGGCTTCGATAACCCAAACGCGAGAAAGGCTTAGGCCTGTTTATGTGCGCAAGGTATTAAACCAAGGCGTGGTTCTCAGCGCAATGGCTAGAACAAAAACGAAAAAAAATACGATACACTGATTACCCTAAAACCTCAAATAGTGGGAATGAGCCCGCCTAGCTAAATCACCCTCAGTACACTGTTAGCATATCCCGTGTACTTGGTGAATATTTAGGGTGAAAAACACGCTATTTAAACAAATTACTATAAATTTACACATTGAGTAACGAATATTTCGTTCAAAAACCATGCGAGGTTGTAAAAAAACAGGTTTTTGTTCGGTCATACACGCATAACCATGTAGCCGACCTCGAAAACACGCATCACCGCCGGCGACGACCGCAGCATTGCCGGCTATCGAAGCTCCGGAATGCTTGGGGACACACCTAGAAAGGACCGTGGAGACAAATTCCGCGGAAAGAAACATGCCTCGGAGACAGATGTGCACCAAAAGAAACAACGCCATGACGCGGGACGGGGCCCGCGGTTACAGTGCTTGCTGCCATTCCTGCCATTGATTCGGGTCGATGGCAATGCGGCCTTCCCTCATCTCGCCTTGTTTGTATTTATTTTAGGGGTCTTGATAATTGTTTTTAACACACTTAACACACCACAAATAAATTTAGGGGTCTAATTACTCGTTCTACACAGTTACAATGGATATAAAAAAACGTGCTCCTCGATCTGAACGCGTGACATTGCAGATGGCTTCGTTTTTGCTTCAACCCTAACAACTGCCAGCGAAGGTACCTCGCCACTTCCATGCACTTCCTAGAATTTACGTTCGTGGCGGCCAGCGTTGCTGCATCTGTAGGTCACCTTGCTGGTTGCAGAGAAAATCTGGCCGCGGCGCAACGCGTCGATGGCCGCTGGCTGGTGGAGCCGGTTTGCTTCCGTTTTTTTTATTTGGTAGGAGAAAATCTAACAACAACGCACGTTTAACATGGCGCTGGTATTGTTTTGCTGGACGGGAAGGGGGAAGGTTCGTTTGCGAGCACATAATGAAGACGGACTAACGGAGAAGTGCCCCTGGAAAGTTCCCGAAGACGAAAATACCGTAATCGTCGTGCGTTGGTGCTATGCTTCAGGTCTGAAAGTGTGCAACCACAAAACCAAGGTTCACGACAGCGCTGAGTTGACTCCGGCGATCTCGTTCTGTTTGGTGCAACATGGCGATGCGACAAAGACAACGTCGTGGTGTGTGGTGCGAAGTGCCGGAGGTGTTGGCCGCTAACACGGAGCGCGAATAAATTGGTTGTTGGGGCTGTCTTGCCCAGTCCTGTCGTCGCCGGGGGCCGATCCGGTCCAGATCGGGGAGACGCGGCAAGCGTCTTTAAATAAATCTTCCTTCGTTTCGTTTCAGCCACAGTTATCCCATTCCGTGAGTGCGCTGTGTCGTTTTCGACAAAAATTGTTGTTTAAATTGAATAATGGACTCCGGACGACATCCAGATCTGCCGCTTTTATGCTTCGTTGGTGGACCGTGTTTGCACAGCGACGTGTTTGCACAGCGACGCACACCACTTGAGTAGAGATCTGGACTGCAAACGACCGCTTAACAGAATTTCAGGGAACCAGTCACCACCGATATTTTCCTGTAAACTTTTGTTTGCTGCGCCCATCACTCATCATGCGGTGAATAAATTAGGGCAAGATTCGGCCTACCGCAGGATGCATGAACTGCGACCATTTTTTACGTAGTGAACATAGTGCTTTTTCTTTATTTCCGGAAAGAGGCGTTGGTGCATTTATTACGGTACAATCACTTGAGAGTTGAGAAATTGGGGAGAGTGAGCAAGCTTTCCCAAGTGTGTCCCTTTTCTCTGCCACTGCCCCTATTTCAGTTTCAGTAGGTATTCCTACTAGCGGGTACAAACTGCTCTAAAGCAGGTAAAAGACAGGGGAAGGCCGTGACGGTGCGGACTCCGTGTTTTGCGCTGCAAGGTGATTGCAAATGCTTATGAAGAAAACAAAAATAATTTCGTTATGCCTGTCAAGCCATTATCCTCCCGCCAGCAAAAGGAATAAGATGATTACAAAGGCGCAATCACAAGCCAAGATTTACGATAACTGTGCCAGTTTCGGTGGTCCGTGCGGTTGCATTTTACCCTCTGCTCTCTGCAACACCGTGTCATGACGAAGAGCTGGAACGGTCACGGTTTGTGCCGACTCTACCGGCTGACAGAACCCTGCATCGCCCGCATCGGCACCGAGTGCACTTGGCCATTGATGCCTGCCTTCCATCCGCGGCTTGTCGCCAGTTGATCCTGCTGGTCAACGGTGAGGCAAGCGCCGAGAGGACCTCTTAGTAAACGTAAATTCTAGTTCATCCAGTTATCCGTGTCAAAGTGTGGAAGATGTCGTTGGCGTATCGAGGGCGGGAACTACGAGCGTTTTGCCTGCTTTTGAAAATTGAAACCAGAGTAGCGAGATAACTGCCTTGCGTAGTCCAAAATTACGAAGCAATAAGTTTCAACGGGTCGAAGTACGTCACCAGGAATGGGCGAGACGGTGCACGCTGTTAAAACGCTTGCAGTATTCACGAGTGGTACCAGGAAACGACATCAACAGAGAAGGAGTTCGCGATCCAGCATAATGCAGCGCTGGCGGGCCCGGAATTTTTCGGGAATTCAGGAAAATAACGGTATAAAAGAAACGCATGCTATGCTTAAACCAGTGATCATGAATAACACCGGTCACAATCCCCTGCTCCACCACTCCACCTCCGACACCGACACGACATACGACAACAAACTGCATCAAAACTCCTCAAAAGTGAAGGCGTCTGCTCCCGTACTGCAAATAGCGGAAGTGAAGTGTTGGGCGGATGTCCCTCACACAATATATAAAATACAGCGCAAGGATCATTTTTCATTTATAAATACCGTTAATAATGATAAAACCTACTATTTTTTTTATCTGATTCAAGCTAGTCGGATCATTATAATATAATTAAAGGCGAAATGGCAAAACATTTGAACTTCTTCACGTCCGGTTTAAGATCAATTGTTAATACATTTGTTTTTTTTTTTTTTTTTCGCAACGAACTAACACAGGTAAATTTACCTCCATACTTTTTAAAATGCAACAGTTCTTACATTCGGTTGTCCATTGCGCCGTGTTTTCTGTCTTCTATAAATCTGTAACGGTCAGCGACTAAAGAGCTTATCCGCACATGTCAAGCTTATATACGCCGCGGAGTGAAAGCACGTTGAGGAAGTCGGGCAGTGTTAGCAGGTTATTGTTATATGTCGGTTAGTGGTATTCGTGTTGTTTGCGATGCGCGTAGGGTTGCTGCCCACTCGTGATCGGTCGTAACGTATTAACAGACTCGTTTTTTTTTCTTCTATACTGCTAGGAATCTCAAGGGTGGCGCGTTACGGCAGGATTCAAAATAGTCGCCTGAGTTATTGGTCCGCGTGTCGTATCGTTTTTTCATCAGGGCTCCGTCGCACTCAGCAAAAGGTCCGTCACCGCCTACCGCCGTCGACGCACGTACGTACCTTTGCACGCAGCTACGTCCGCCGCTTGAGACTGCATGCCAGGTACCCAAAATTTATTGACCTGTTCCGGAGTAAAGATTTCGTACCATGGCGTTCCAAAACTTACTCGAGCTTACTCGATGACGTCAGAACTTGCGTTCCAGAAACGGGTTGTTTACTCCGGAGTAATTACTCACGCTACCCTCCTCGATCAGGGGGTAACGTCGGATCAAATCGAGTAAATACGTCACGTGATCTGTTCGTCGTCTGCTTTCGGCGCCGACAGCCGCCGAAGCTCGCTTGCTCCGTTGGTTTTTGTAGCGGACGTTCGAAATGACAAAGAATGAGGTGCAGCATTTGTGGTTATTGCAATTTGCTGGTTTCAACGCACGAATTGACTGCATTACATCCAGACCACGGTGTGATCCAGACCGTGCACCTTACCCGGGAAGGTATACTTGTAATTATCAGAGTGCGAGCGTAAACAGCAGCTTCTCCGCATCCTCGTCCACGGCGTTGGAGAGACTGCCGTATTCTCACGTTCAGGGCTGAAAATTTTGAACGCAGTAAATGATAACGTTGTATTTTTGTTTCCCCCAGAGTGTGTGTAATGAGGGGATAACGCTTGTAAAGCAGTGATGGCTTCAACGATTTTATTGTAATCATATTCGCGTCAAAGCGAACGTAAGTTACATATCATTCTTGACAAAGCACCCTCGCGCTGTACCGCTACACCATGTGGAATCAATTTCTGCCAAACATAATCAATGCGTGGAATATATGCGTTTAGGGCACCGTGACCAGAATTACAGCTATCGCGCTGATTATACAGCTCAAAAGGAAGGTGAGTGAAAGGAGCTGGCGGATCCACCTCAGAAAACACCGCGTCGTCATTAATATTATCGTCTCTTCGAGTGCTTTCTCCGTGATCAAAAGAGATCGTCTGCTATTTTCTGCCATCGCTGCTGTGTTTTCCTTTTGCCGTAGCCCAAGACGAAGCCAATCCGCGTAGTATCCAGGTGATTATCCCGGCCGTTCCAAAATCGAGCCGCGGATCGTTTACTCGCAATGTCACGTGGTATTACCCGCTGACGTAGGAGACAGGTTACTCGGGTAAGATTTGGAACATAGCCACGTGTATAGGTGACATCGAACGAAAACAAACGCGTCCTGTGTGCTCTCAATTCGACTGAAAGGCGCGCGGCTCTCTTGGCCCGTCTCTCGTCTGTTCTCGGCTGCTGGCCGCCATGTTTTTTGAGGAGCACGCTCAGCCAACACGCTCAACCGTGTATAGCGGAGGAAGAACACGGTGTATCGTGTTACGTTTACACGACACATCATGTGTAGACGGATAACACACATAACTGCGTGTAAAACGAACACGTTATGACGTATCCGCTATGGAACAACAGTTTACACGTCTGAGCGTGTTATTTTTGCTAACAGTGTACTGTCTGCCATGTTCTGATGCGGATGGTGGATAACGGCTGACATGGATACAGAGAGATCATTTTTTCGACTACGTGTACGAATACCAGAAAGGCTGCTGATTTAAGCGATTTTGACATAGGGCAGATCGTGATGTCAAGCTCAAAGCATCCAGTCGTACACGTAGTTACATCCATTCGTGGCTTTTCTTCACTAAGTCTTTCCTACCGGAACTGGAAAATTTCAATAGGAAAACGCTCAACGTAACATGGTTAGAATGGTGCTACAGTAGATTGGAGAGCATAATGATGAATTCCAGTTGATGCCCTAGTAACATAACTCGTCAGATACCAGTCCTATTGAAAACATTTGGGAGCTCATCGGTCACGAGCATTGAGATCTGAGCTTATTTCCATGTAATCTACGGCAATTTTGCAACCTGTGCTTACAAATCTGGGCCGATTTGCTAAAATCAGCGTCTTAGCTTAGATTGCGTGAACGAAACCCGACTAGGGCAGGGGCGTACGAGCGCTTGATACTCGATTTCACGTGCCATTCCGCTCGTGAGCTAGCTTCGGCAGTGTTTTCTATCACACAGTCTTAGCAAACACACCGATTCTAGCAAGCCGGCCCAGGTGCAAACTTACTCACCGCATTGATCAATGACTTTTAGAATTCATGCCAAGATGGGTTGC
>JAZHYW010036973.1:0-36877 GCA_037355805.1 Ixodes ricinus
GAGCATCGACTTCGACGGTACGGACGATACTTATTTTTGTTTACTATTCTGGGCATGGTGGTCGGGTGCACTCCTCATCTTTACAGTCAACTGTGAACATAAAGAAGGGGTGGGGTAGGGGTTGGGGGAGGGGGGGGTGGTTGGCCATCTAGGGAGTGCTGACAGAGAGAGAGAGAGAGAACACGTAAAAGTGGTGTGACCCTCTATTGTTTTGAGAGACCGATGGCCACCGCTTCTCTCGGCTCTCTATGCTCTCCCCTTCACTGGCCTCCACGAATATTGGTATGAAAGCGAGAACCGATGAACGATCAATATCCCGCAACCGCAACTTTTTCTTTGACTGGTCGAGTTTTCGGTCAGGAAGTGTCCGTTGTCTCCTCAAAATTCAGGGCATTAAGGAGAACGGAAACGTAGAGCTTCAGTGCATACTTTGCTTGCCACAAGAACACACATTGTCATCAGCAAGAACAACAAAATCTTATCTACGGAAACACATCAAGGTAAGCTGGAACACCTGCATTCTGCATTGGCTATACGATTGTAACGTTAGAACCAAGTTCTTCTTTTCTTGTGAATAACAGGCGAAACACCCGGGAGCCAAAGGGAGCTTTCGTAGATCGCTTCTTTAGCTCCGAATGTCGTAGCGGAGGTAGACGCTGCTAGCTGAGCATGCGCACCGCTAGCTTTGTCTGCACAATTCCAGGGATCATTTCCGGAGGCCGTTAAGCTAGCGGGATGTCAGGTGTGGCTGCAGATTTCCGTGCCTTATCAGCTTACAGCTGAACGGATTGCACCTAAACACTATCTGTTAAATACAATATTTTATTTTTACAAGGACTACCATGATACGGCCGAATGAGAAATGAAAAGTAGTGTTGCAGAACGAGAAAGTAATTTGTAACGTAACGAGTAAAGTAATCCGTTACTTTTCAGCGAAAGTACTTTGTAAGGGTAATCCATTACATTTGAGGCTCGGTAATTTGTAACTGTAATCGATTACATTTTTCGAGTAACGAGCACAAGTCTGTATGCTTGGCCCTCTTATGGGGCACTCTAAACGAATGTGCAAACTAAAATAAGAAAATATAGAGCAACTGTTCTCGGCAGTTCTTTCGTATAGCTCAGCTAATACCATCCCGGTCACGTCAGAGAAACGCCCAACTTCGCACAAGCTTGACAATCCTAGGAGTTTTGCGCCAATAGTTTTCTCTTCTTTTTGCTCAAGTTCAATGGAGGTACCGAGAACGTTTTCGCTCCTGTTGCATCAATTAAGGATGGAACTTCGTCGGTTATTTTTTTATTGGTATTGTTTTGTTTTTTTTAAGCATACCGGACAAAAAGATCGATGCGTCTGGCCCTTTCACACCTCCTCCTGCTCACATATTTTTCTTTAATTCGCCTAAAAACAAATAAAAAAAAAGAAAAACAAAAAAAAACCACACTTTGAAGATATGATTGAGCCGGGTCAGGTCGACATTCTGTGGTCAACACCGAGACAAAAGTGTCAGGTCTCGGTAATTGCCAGGAATCAGATGACCGCCCCTTGCTGGCAGCTCTCGGACAAGCCTGGGCGTGAGTTTCGGCAAACCTAATGATGTGCCTTTATTTTAGAGTGTTCCCAACTGCTCGATTGGGGTTCATACGGTTCTTAAGCCGCGTTTGCTGTACGAGGTGCGAGGGGTTGGCGGAAGTGCTGATCGTCTTCAAGCGTGTCTCCGAGCTCGGCTCAGCCCGTCCTTCCGCTGTCCTCCGCGTCACACGGCTTCTTGTGCACGCGCACGTGCACCAAACCTGCGCAGGAAGCAGCGTTACTATAGTCTGTTGCCGGCAGCCTTGGGTAAGTTACTTTGAAAAAGTAATTCGTAACAGTTACAGTTACTTTCGGAAAGGGTATCGAAGTTACGGTTACAGTTACCGCAACGACAGAGTAACTCGTTACAGTTACAGTTACTTTTAAAAAGTAACAGAGTTACTTTCAGTTTTTTACCATAACACAGAAAATATAAGAAAAAAACAACAACTATTAAATGCCTCTGCTCGTCGACAGTTGCGCTGGGTTCATTAAGCCCCTGGACATATTTGACTTCGTCCCCGGCAAGCCAGGAACAAACCTCGCGTAAACAGTAGTCAACAAGGCTGATTAACGCAATTTAAAGACGATATTGAAAAAGAAAAAGAAACGCCAACATAGTACTTTAAGATATTAACTTGTTCAGTCACAAAGTACACATGCGCGTGCGCAAGGATAATCAGATTATCTTTTTCATCAAATGAACACGGTGGCTATTGGCCTGGATACGCAGATTGAATTTAGGGGAAGCGTGCTCTTGTTTACCCATGCTTCTCTGTGAGGCACGTGGTGATGAGCTCTGTACACAATGCGGGAGGATACAAAGCACCCAGACGAACGGCACAGAGCACGGGCAAGGGTACAGGGCACGAATTCTTAGCAGTTGATTCCAGTGCGCGAGCGCTGCATTCGCGCCTTCGTGGCTTCGGCCTCGCGTGCGTTGCATCCATTTTGCTCGAAGTAAGTGAAAAACAAAGCGTCGTTCTGATTTTCACCACATAGGCCGTGTCGATCGAATCTCGACGCAAATATTCGGAGTTGTGATTCTCGAGAGAGAACATATGCGCAAGTTTGTGCACGGACAATTTGGCACTCGAAATCTCGGATCATAATTTGGAAAGTGCAAGGGATGGCTACTGTACTCGTTGAATGACATCTTATTCATCAATAAACTGGAAAGTAACGTCCAAAGCAACGTAAATACTTTCATCGTTACTTTAGAAAAGATAATTGAACTATAGTTACAAGTTACATCTTCAAAATGATGTGATACACAGGTTTAGAAGCACAGCGTCTGGGTGGCGTTTTAGCATACTCTGGGAAATGCACACTTTTGAAACGCATCCTCTAAATGGCGCTTCAAGCGATATGTGGCGGACTTGAGGGGGAGATGGGGGTTAACTGGAGGCCCAATCCCTGTGATGCTCGCGGTTGTTGATGGTTGCACAGCCAATCAAGAAAGAGCTTGTCGCGAGAAAACGCGGTGCAAAACGCAACGACACAAGAAAATTTCGCATCGATTAACAGCGGCGCTCGACGAGTGCAAGAATGCTTTACGTTCGGTTCTTGTCTTCGCTGGAAACAAGGTTATTTTCGGCGACCGTAGTTATGTTCTTGGTGAATGGGGCAAGGCATAGAATTTATAGGTGCGCTGTGGGACACTCACCCAAAACAAGAAAATATCGAGCGCCGATTCCGTCTGACCTCACGTATGTACAAGTGAGCTTCGTAAATGTTTCGAAATCGAAGCAGAAAAAGCGTGTGGCTGTGTAAAGATATCGTGACTGGCTGAAAATACATAACATCGGTTTCACATTTTGCGCGTGTTGACGAATTATTTTGAGACGTGTAGCCGACCGACGACTGCGCGTCAGATTCCTTCCTGTTGTAATTTACTTTTTTCTTTGCATCTTCATGTGCATTTTGGCACAGTACATGTGTCGTGCTGACTGGGCAGCGCGAGAATTTTCGGGTTCGCGCCTGATGTATTTTTGTAAGTAACATTTAAATCCGTCTCCATCACTCGAACGCCCCAGATGTGTTTTTTCTTCACCAGTGGGAAGCGTTCCGGAAAAGAAGTCAGCGTATGAACTATAACGAGGGTTCCGCTTTTTCGGTTTCTATTTTTTGAAAATTGGGCGTACTTTTTTTGCTGTTTAGTTTAAAATTCAGTTTTCGGTTTTTTTTCGGCGTATATTTATGCCCGCAAAAGTTTATCGGGTTTTTTCGGTGAATCTAAAATAAACACCAACGGACACCGGATCAGATGATCCTTATACCTCTGATATTTGTGATCACTCAAAGAATAACGACACAGATACATTGAAAAAGAAAGGGACACTTTATTTGGCAAATGTGTGCAACTGTAAACAAGTCAGATATGAAGCCTATGCCCAAAATCATGGAACTTCACCTTCTGTATATCAGGATTACGTTATCGTAATATAGTACACAAACACATGTACTTTCCCAGGTTATCCTCGTTAATCCGCACTCTTTCTTTCCTGTTAATATGCCACAGCTTCGAGAATACCCTCTCAACGCTAACACTGGACACTGGCAGGATGAGGAGATGAAGCGCTGCCTGAGCCAAAATCGGCCAATCAACCAATTGTGACCGCCAAAAGAGACACGGTGCAACGTTTTGAAGCGCAACACAACGTGCAGAGCTTTTCAAGTGAGTTTGAAAACACGCTCGTACATGGCGAAGTAATGGGGCATTTCCGACTTCACCTTCCGATCGATGATGCGCGGATTAAACCAAAACGTCTTGATGGCACCCGTGTATCCCATACATTCGGACACGTTTCGATAGACACTGTCCGTTCCACTTTTTCGCCACGGCCCTGCGGCACGACTGGCAGGTCAAAGTGACATTTTCCGGTTAAAACAGAATTTAAAAAAATGATTCGACGTACTTTTATCGGCTTTTATCGGTTTAAATCGAAATGCCGAACCTAAAAACTGACTCTGTTTCAGTTAAAACCCGAATTTCGAAAATAAATTCGGCGTACTTTTATCGGTCTTTATCGGTTTAAACCGAAAAATCCGAACCCTAACTATAACTGAAGAACTCCAGCTCTACCGTTTCTCGACACGCTTTTGTCATCTGCTTTGAACAGCACAGAATCACAGCATCCGCGCACTTGGATCCTCTTCGTCGTCATGATTTTCCCACGACGCTGGCTGAAAAACAAAACTCATTGCTTTCTCATTTCGGTGAGCGTCGGAGGATCGCTAATTATTTCACGTTACTGAAAAAATTCAAATGTAATGCACGCGGGCCTTACCCGTGCAATGAACTCCCCGCGGAAAGACTACGGGTGCGATTTTTGCAGCCGCTCACGCAGCGAAGCCCCATCGCGGCAACGCGCGACGCCACACACTTTCGTTTCGCCGCCCAACCGCCCCGCATCTAAACAAATTGTTGACGCGTGACTTGAGTCAGGCCTCTTCGATGTTTACAAAATGTGGTAGATGTTTACATTGTCCTTGTTTACATTTTTTATGGCTAAAATTCTAACGAACGACGCCATGCCTCTCTGTGTCTTCTAACCTCCTTGAGTGAGATGAAGTGTGGTCACGTGTCCCCTGCGAAGCACTGATTGGCTCCTTTTCACTCCAACCGCAGCAGACTCTATAATCCAGAAGGACCAATCGAGAGCGCCAAAAGTGCGTCACCGCAGCCTTCGTAGTTTTTGATCGTTTGCTATCCGCTGCTCAACCAATAACGCATAGTGAATGCCCCATGACCCTCCGCTTTTGGTATATGCATGATTATCGGCTCCAGAGGATGCCAGTGTCGGCTGAATTCGGCCTTAAAGGGATACTGAACCAAACATTGTAGTGTCCATAACAAGAGCCGCGATCTTTCCACGAGCCAGGAGCCGCCGGTGTGCGCTAGCACACGGAAGAGAAATTGACGCCATAGTCCCCCACTCGCGCTTAAGATGACAGTGAAGAGTACGGGCTCCGGGCAAAAGGAGAATAAAGACAGAGATTTTCGTCTGCACAAGTGAGCGCGACGTGTTTGTTACGCCAATTAATCGCCTACCTCTTGTCGCGAGACCCCACTGCGGAGACGAAAAGCCTGTCTCATTCTCCTGCTGCCCGGAGCCCGTACATCTTCACGTGTCATCTTAAGCGTGAATGGGAGACTATGACGTCACTTTCGTTGCGTGTGATCGCGCACACCGGTGCCTGCTCGTTCGTAGAAAGATCGCGCTCCACTTATTATGGACAGTGAAATGTTTGGTTCAGTATCCCTTTAAAGTGAAACGGAGCATAGGAGCGAATACCTTCGCCGTCCATGGAGTGTCCGCCATTGAGGTTCACACGCTCGCCATGGTTTGATTTGCCCCCTCTCTGAAATCTAGGCTTTCTGATTAAACGGTGCGAAAGCAGCGATCCCACCCTCGTGCCCCGTAAAAAAGTAGGGCGGGTCGGCCGTGCCTCGTGGCGCAGGTGTCGTGTCCTCGGGGCTTCGGCACTCTTCAAGACCTCAATCAAGCCGATGGCCCGGTACACGCTCAATCATTAGGACAGGAAGGAACGTTTTTGGGCCGTGAGCCTTGACCATTACGAACATGGCCTGCGGAGTGTAAGCCGCCCAGGAACTCGCACAGAGCTTCCAGCAGTCGTAACCTGGTACGTGAGCGCCAAGGCGCGGTCCCCTGTTCTTGTTTTACGCCCGCGGAGACAATTGAGGCGCGTATAGGGCTGCTGATAGAGTGGTACTTACGTTCAAGCATCCAACGTGACGCCCACGTGTGATAGGACCCTTATGTGGTGGTTTACTCAGGGTTTCCGGGTATTCACATGGGCGCCACATTGTCACGAACGAAATTATCGAAGATGAATGTGAAACAGAAAATAAACATTCGCCGAATTGAATCTCTCCCTAGAAACATAAAGATAAAGGTATACATGCATGTTACGTCGGAGACTGGAGGGCGACTTCTGCTAGGGCAGCGCGTTACCACAGGCTCTTATAGACATGCTGCATTCAGGAATTTTCTGAGTCATAAAACACAATGACAGCCGAGAATGAGCTGGGACTTTCCAGAAGAACATTGAGCGTATAAAAGGAAAAAAAGAAACCAGGCCGAGCGGGGTTCGATTTACGTTCCTCCGTGTGGCTGCCGCGTGTTGTTGCCAACTCCGGAGCGCTCTGCAATATTTGAGTGTGCGGTTGACTGCGCATGGTCAAAACAGTCTCACATTTGTAGTTGCTAGGACCGGCATTTTGATCGTGTGGAATACAGGGTGCTAAAGAACTGTGAAAGCTTGCCGTCGCCACGGACTCAGCAGCGGCGGACTCAGCTATGGATTAGAGTACCTTTATGCGCCCATTGCTTAGGGTGATGGCATCGGATCAATTTGTTCCCGACGGTTTTGCTTCTTTTTTGTTTCTTAGCGCGTACAAGCGCCTCTCTCGGCACAGGCATATGGGAATTGACATTGCTACGGTGGCATTTTTGCTTACCGGCAATATTTTTGTATTTTTCTCGAGAACGGGTGCTGTCGGCATCAGGTGGCTACAGAGATTGCCATCACCCTAAGCAGTAACGCAGAAGGCACCCTAGCTATGACCAACGTTAGCTTTGGCTAGTGCCACTAAATAAGCTACGTTTCAGAGTAACGACAGTTGGCCATATTGTGGCTTAAAATCATGGTTGCCAGTTATCTGAAGCTTTATTTGAAATTACAGGAAACGCTTTTCCGTCCTTCAAAAATGTTTAAACAGTTCACGACAAAGCAAAGCAATATTACATGAGTTTCATAATACCGAATCTAATGCTGAGGAAGTCGCACTTTTGAATCATGAGGATCGGCAGTTGCGTCTGCTCTGCACAAGCCCTAAAATGGCGCTGCCCACAACAATGTCGGGGAACGGAGTGCCGATACTCTAAGCGCAGCTCATTTTGTGGCTCTAGCTACGACTACCGGTGAAGAGTGGCTGTATATGGGAACTTCATAGAGAAATATAGTACTACGTAAAGAGCGGACACTTCCATAGGCCCCAGCGGCCCAATTCAGCGTCAGCGAGCGCACCCAGCGGCCAGTATAGTCCCTAGTTGAGTGTTGAATGGATGGATACACGCAGTAACCGCTGGCCAGATGAATGAATGGATTCAAGGCGAATTCTGGCGGTATTTTTGTATCGGGCAGTAGCATGCGCCCTCTAGTTTAACGAGTCAGTGTTATTGTAACTAGCATGGTTTTTGTTTAAAATAGAATTGTTTTATAAGCATACCTTAATTGTACTGCAGAAGAAAAGTCATCCAGCGCTACATATAATTCAAACTGACCGCACACCGAAAAGGATATTTTCACATTTGTGCTAACTCTCTTGAAGGGACGACATGGGACGACACCAGGGATTGACACACAAAAGTATTTATTTTTGTAACTATGACAAGCAAAACAAACATCAACTCTGAAGACAAGGAGTGATGTATGTTATTCATACATTACAAAAATAACAATACACATGCAAAATGTATGAATAACGCGTCAACAGTTGTACACTGGAAAAAAAGTACTGTATTACAGCGAGACTTACAGCGACAAATGCAATATGATGGAGGGCATTTAAAAAAAATTACCGTCCAAGTTCCATGAAAGGCGCTTGCACATATGACCATGTGCTGAAAGGCGCTTGCACATATGACTGGCCCAGTGGCTTCTAAATTCAGTGACCGAATGCAAATGTCCGTCAACAAAGAAACTACAGTCACAATACTTCTTACATATACCGTATACCATGACCGCAACGGAAGAATGACTAGAAACCCGCACGAGACAACAAGCCGCGGAACCAACTCAACCCACACAACGAGGCAAGAGACACAGACCAAGCAGCCGAAGTATCCGCCCTCCGTCGAGTCCACGACTCCGAAGCCAACCGTCGTGCCGCAGCCATAGCCACAGCCGTTGAAGTCGTTTTTGAAAGTTTTCAAAGTTCGTAATAATTTTAAAAGTTTACTCTATACAATGAAGTTATTTATTAATATTATATATCTGACAAATGTTCAAAATAAGTGGCACTGTTGCGCCTACTAACGGCCAGTAGAGTCCCTAACTCCTGGGCCGCGAAACGGCTTGAGTGGCCACTCTTTACGTAGTACTATATTTCTCTATGGGTACTTGCACGAGACAATGATGGAAGGCTACTTCCGGATCTAAATTGTCAAATGAATTCGTGTCGGTGACTTTGGTCTGCTTTTGTTCAATATCTTTTTACGCGCCCGAGGCCGTGCTTTCCAGATCACTCGAGTTCTTTCGCATCGTGATCGACTGCGCCAGCAAGGGTAATGGCGAAGATAAACGAGAATCGGTTGGTGATCGATTCTGATGCATATCGCTGCCTTTATATTGACTTGATAAACGCCGGCGCTCGTGAATTGGGATTGTCGATGCAAAAAATTGCCCCGGCAGACGCCGCGGGGCGACTCCTCAGAGTGATGAAACGATGCAAACTTCGTTTTAAGCGTCCCAAATACGATGCCTCTCGTGCTACTTGGATTCTGTCTTCGAAGGAGTCATCTGTTTGCTTCGCCCCAGGGACAACGCTTCATGAAAAATCGACTACGTGCAAATAAATAGGGAAAATAGCATAGAGCGCCATAGATGTGCCGTCACGAACACTGTAGTCAGGATGAACATTTCAGGAAAGATGGAGTTCGCGTCTAGCTAGTAATAATTCTGAATCTTTTTACAAACGGGCATACATTGCGTCCGCAGGTATGTGAAGGCGCAATGTATACTCGTAAACAGGGAAGCACGGGACTCAATTCAATTCAATTTCTTGATCTCATAGTTGTGGAGAGGGATACAGGAAAAAAAGTTATAGCTTGACTAGTCCCTGCATCCGGGCAACTATTTGCGGCAACAATGATGTATTCGCCTGGATTAACTTAGCATTACGCGCTTGAACTTTGAACATATTTCCTTTGTGAATGCGTGCCATCGTTTCCGGGTTACCCAACTCCCGGCGAACCCTCCAAATTCATATTTGCGTACATATTACGGGAACCCTTCAAAAGAACGCGGCTCATCCAATTTTAAATATATATTTCTTTTTTGTTACTTTAACGGTTTGAGTGTTAAAGTGGTCAAGCGGTACCAAGAAAACTAGCCTGCACGTTTTTCTTATTTTAGTCACCACCAACAACAACAAAAGAAGTCCCATTTTTTCATTGCAAAAAGCGACAAACGGGCTTCTTTGACCCCCCCCCCCCAAGAGGAAAATGTCCCTGCTTTTCAAGGTAAGCTTTTATCTGATACTAGTGTGTCATTCGATATTATTTTTATCTCTTTTGCTTGTTTGTTTGTTCGTTTCGGGAACACTATACGATTCCATTGGCTTAACAGTTCTGGGGTAATTCTATTTGTTCGTCGAAAGAACAAGCTCAGCGGTTCCAACAGGGAAGAACAGCAGTGTACGTATATGGCTTTCGTAAGTCGGAATCCAGTTTCGCCTCTCGGATTTCCGGCCTAACCTTTTGCTTCTGTTGATATTTTTTTTTTTGGGGGGGCTTTCGGGTTGGAAATTTAGAAATATACACATGCGTGGCTTCTTTTTTTTAGAATGCAGTTCTTAGGCGCCCGTTTCCGGCTTGAGCGGCGTCGCCGTCGCCGTCGCCGTCGCCGTCGCCGTCGGCGTAACGGTAGCGCTTCAGCGTAAAGCTTTTTCGTGACGCGTCGCTGTCGCCGCAGCCGTAACACATCGGCGTAACGCTTTTTCGTGACGCATCGGCATTGCCGTAACACATTGGCATAACGCTTTTTCATGACGCGTCGCCGCCGCCGTAGTCGTAAAGCATCGGCGTAACGCTTTTTCGTGACGCGGGGGCGTCGCCGTAACGCATCGGCGTAACGCTTTTTCGTCACGCGTCGCCGTGCCCGTAACGCATCGGCGTAACGCTTTTTCGTGACGCCTCGGCGTCGCCGTAACGCATCGGCGCAACGCTTTTTCATGACGCGTCGCCGTCGCCGTAACGCATCGGCGTACCGCTTTTTCGTGACGTGTCGCCGTATTCGTAAAGCATCGGCGTAACGCTTTTTGTGACGCGTCGCTGTCGCTGTCGGCGTAGCCGTAACGCATCGGCGTAACGATTTTTCGTGACGCGTCGCTGTCGCCGTCGGCGTAACCGTAACGCGTCGGCGTAACGTTTTTTGTGACGCGTCGCCGACGCTGTCGCCGTCGGCGTAGCCATAACGCGTCGGCGTGACGCGTCAGCGTGACGCGTCGCCGTCGGCGTAACCTCGCGATGCATGGGAAACGTCACAATGCACCACGGTGACGCGCGCGTTGCATTATGGGACTTTTCCCATAATACACCGCGCGGGAGGGAGGAGAGGAGGAGGAGGGGAGGAGGGAGGATGTGGAGGAGGAGGGAGGAGGAGGAGAAAAAGGGAGGAGGAAGAGCGAGAAGGATGAGGAAGAGAAGAGGGGGAGGAGGCGAGGAGCAGGGGTGGAGTAGATGAGGAGGGAGGAGGAGAGCCATACCGTCCCATCCGCATCCTCTCTCCTCCTCCTCAAGAGCTGCGCTTTAATTCGGCATTGCAGGGAGTTGTAAATGTCTCTCGCCTTTTAATTATAAACACAACGAAATGGTGCGGCACGCCCTTTTATCTAAGATATCGCAGAAACGTGGCGTGTTGAAATGTTTTGCTGCGTTTTTTTAATAGGAAAAATGAGCACACGTGATTGTAATTCTTTAAGACGCTTAGGGAACCCACAATGAACATACATCTCTGTATCATTCTGCAGCCAATCAGACTGCGGCATTAGCTAATAAAAATGCTGCAGGACCAATCGCTAAGCAAGAAGCGTGAACGTCATATGCCACGCCCTAAATTCTTAAGCTCTCAGTGAATATAGCAGAGACAGAGAATCCGTGGACCCAGATCTCTTATGACTGGTCTATGCTCATCAAATAGCGAAGTAGTTCTGAATGGTATCTGGAGCGGAATGTTCACGTAGGCTCTCGCAAGTCTCGCCTCCGTTTTTTTTTTTTTTTCTGGTTTCGTTGTTGTTTTTCAATATAGGCAATCTGCAATGCTGTTTGGTTTGGCACTATCAAGCGACTGAGGCAAGAAACATTGGGTGTGCCTGGGCGTGGTGGCTGAATAGTTCAAACATGTCTATTACTCTGGTGGCGCCGCTTAGCCTAGTGAATGAAGCCAGAAATGCTGGGTAGGCCAGGAAACCGTGATCGCATAACATGCCAGTACGGCGGAAGCTATGGCTTTGGCGGGCCAACCAGAACGTGACTACGTATCACCGGAGTGTGCTTTTACTACGAAGAAGTATCAGGCTTTTCGCTGCGTCATGCTTAAATATGTGTGCATTGCGCTCGTAAACGTAGCGTACATAGAAGCCGTCGGCACGCAATGCGGAGCTTGTCGTTCACCCTCTGCCAAGTTACAACGAGACAGAGTATAACCGATGGCTCTCACTCTGCTGGCGCCACCTGGATGTTGCCGGCTGGCTATAGTTCGCTACAGGTGCCCCCGCCTAAGAAAGCAGGCGCTTGAGAGACGTAGCCCATGTGACGTGACGACGGCGGAGCTCGTTTGTGGTGCTGAGCAAAGAAGACGCAGACGATTGGCGAGCACAAATATGACGACTTGAGGGAGTCTTGGTGGCTGCTGCCAAGTGGGCAGGTTCAAGTCGGTCAACAGATGCTATGTCTGTTCGACCACCCAAGTCCAGTACAAAATGCTTGTCTCGTCATTTCATGGTTTGAAAAGGCCCGTCATATGGCTGCTGTAACGGCTTCCGAACCGCATCTCGTCGGATGAAAGCGTGCCTGGATATTTGAAGAACTTCTGGCAAAAATATTCACGGTCTTTGTTGGCGTCTTGGTTGCACTCACCCGCAACTTGTCTCATGGCAGCTTTTAGTTCGCTAGCGAAGGTTTCGGGTCAGGCTCGACTTTATGATTGTTCCGTGTAAAAAACCTTTGGGAAGGCGGAGAGTAGTGTCATAGATGAGCTCTGCTGGCCTGCACTTGAGATCGTCTTTGACCCGCAGATCGAAGTCGAAGGAGAACGAGAGGCAGTTGTCTGGCCCAATATGATGGATCTCCTTGTGCCTTGAGTGATGACTTGAGTGATGACTTGAGTGATCGATGGAATATTTCAACCATGCCGTTGGCGATGGTGTGATATTATCACAAATTACAATTGACAAGGCGACAAATCACTGGCGCAAGCTAAACGTTTAATGGGGCGAACTTCTGCTCAAAACAAAATAGAAGAATTCTAGCGTCGCAGGCGTCGAAGGCGGCGTGAGAGCAGGATCGAGCTCTGGGGCGAAACTGACGGCGGCTCTTCACGCAGAGCCCCTTTTGTAAGCCCGTTGGCTTGTAGAACAACCAGCGTAGAAGGTTTGGCGCGTAGAACATTCGATCCTAGAAGAAGTGACAGGGTTCTTGAATTCACCAGAACGCGACATTCACATTAATAACAAAAGGTGCGTCCGCTTCCAGGCCTCGGCTCTTTTCGTGGGACGCAAGCATGATAACCATTCGGCCACGTACGCGCTGCCTACTTGGGGCTAGACGCGATAGCAGCCTTACTCCCCCTTTCAGAAAGTGCATCGTCCGATGCCACACAAAACAAAACAACTGTTTTAAGGGTTCACTGAACAGTAACCTGGAACACGAAACGACTACAGTCCAATCGAGCGTAGAAAGGCTTGAGGTGAACAATGTGACCCACCTCATGTCGCGGTCGGCGGCGTGAACAAGCTGGGTTCCGTCAGGCGCCACTTTTAGTTCAAGTCCCCTAGGCGACGGAGAATCTGATAGGGTCCAAATTACTGCATTAACAGTTTCTCACACAGGCCGTGTTGACAAATCTGTGTCCACACCAACACCCTGTCTAGGGGCTGGAAGTTGACAACCCGATGATGGAGGTTGTAGCGGCCAGCGTCGACACATTGCTGGTCTTGAATGCTGAGCCTGGCAAGGTATCAGACTTCTTCCCGTTGAGCAACCATCTAGGCGTCGTCGCTCCCGTCGGCAGCTGGCTCATGGGGCAGCATCGGGTCGAGCATCCTTGTGACCTTTTTGCTGTGCACCAGCTCGAATGGTGTAACTCCGATGGTTTTTGGACTGCATTTCTGTAAGAAAAGGTCGCGTACAGCAACACTTTATTCCATCTCTTATGCTCAACGTCGTCGTACATAGCCATCATGTCCGCGATAGTCTTGAGCCACTCCGCTCCGTCCGTCCGTTGACCTGCGGGTGGTATGCCATGGTTCGACGGTGTTCGGTGTATAGCTCAGGCAAAGTAGCTCCTTGGTCAGCTGCGCCATGAACGATGACCCACGGTCTGTAATGAGGACTTGAGGAGCGCCATGTTTTAGCACGATGAACTCGACGAAGAACTTGGCGACTTTCACAGCGGTCCCCGACGGAAGGGCTAATCGTGATAGATATTCAGTGGCTACGATTTTCCAACGGTTTCCCAGGGTCGACAGCGGAAAAGGACCAAGTATAGATCCATTCCGATCCGCTGGAATGGTGCAGTTGGTGGAGAAATTGGTTGCAGAAGACCTACCGGCTTCTTCGGCGGTTTCTGGCGTCGCTGGAATTTGTGACAAGATCGTGTGTAGAGGTGAACGGTTTTGGGAATCTTGGGCCTCTAATACTTCTCAAGAATACCGGCCAGTGTCCGCCTGTATCCAAGGGGTCGGTCGGGAGTACGAGTAGCCACGTCGAGCTGTCCCCAACGTTCTGTTTGTAGAGTATACCTTGCCGAATGGCGAAGTTCGGCAGGGCTCGTGAGAAGACATGTGGAATGGCACTACCGCGCCCTTCCAGGTGCTTGATTAGTGCGCGCAGCTCAGGATCGAATCATTGACGTCGTACCATGTCGTCAATGTTCACTGCGCCAAGAAAGCACTCGTCGGCATCATCGTAAGTGATGCCAGAAGTTGCTTCGACAGGGTCTCTGGACAAGTAGTCGGCGTCGTTGTGCGTGCAACCTGACTTGTAAACCAGTCATGTTGAACCCTTGTAGTCGGAGACCTCGTCGATCAAGGCGCCTTGAAGGGTCCTTGAGGTTCGCAAGTCAGCAGACCGAGTGGTGGCCCGTGACTATGCGGAAAATGCTCCCATACAAGTACCGGCGAAACTTCGTGATTGCCCAAACAATCGCAAGACATTCTTTTTCAGTCGTGGAGTAATTTCTTTCCGCCTTGGACAGTGTTCAACTTTCGTAGGTGATGACTTGCTCTGTGCCTTTTTGCACTTGAACCAGTACCGCGCCGAGTCCTGCCTTACTAGCATTCATGTGAATCTCGGTTTTCGCATCCTGATCGAAGTGTCCAAGAACAGGAGGAACCTGGAGCCTTCGCTTCAGCTCGTCGAGCGCCTGCTGCTGCTTCTCGGCCCATTCGAGCTTATCTGCGTCTTTTAAGAGATTTGTGAGCGGTGAGGACACCCTTGCAAAATACCGAACGACGCGCCGATAGTAAGCACATAGTCCAAGGAATCTTCGTACGGCTCTCCTGTCTGTCGGCGCTGGAAATGCCGCGACGGCGCGAATCTTCTCTGGGTCTGGGCGGACGCCTTAGTTGCTAAATATGTGGCCTATGAACTTTAGTTCGTCATAGGCGAACCAAAATTTGGATGGCTTGAGGGTGAGTTCGGCAGTCTGTATGGCTTGGAAAAGGCTCAGAGTCGTCGCAAGTGCTCGTAGAAGTCGCTTGTAAACACTCACGTCGTCAAGGTAGACGAGGCAGCTCTACCATTTCAGTCCTGCAAGTACGGTGTCCATGACACGCTAGAAAGTTTCTGGCGCCGTGCATAGTCCGAAGGGCATCACCTCGAATTCATACATTCAATCCGGTGTGACTAAGGCTGTCTTCTCTCGGTCCCGTTCCTGGACTTTGACCTGCCAGTAGCCGTTCTTCGGGTTTATCGATGAAAAGTATGGAGGGTGGCGCAGCCGGTCTAGTGTGTCGTCGATGCGGGGGAGTGGATGGACGTCTTTTAGTCACCACGTTCAGCTGCCGGTAGTCCCCGCTAAACCTAAGCGTTTCATCCTTCTTCCTAATACTACTGGAGAGGCCCACAGACAACTTGAAGGCTGGATTATGTCGTCGTTCAGCATCTCTCGAACTTGCTGCTGGTTGACCTCTTTCTTTTACGGAAACTGTATGGCGACCGCCGGTGCACGGGAAGCATGTCGTCCTCGGGAAAAATTGGGGTGTGGGTAGGCTTATACAGCCTAGAACTTAGTCTTCCTCAACGGGCCACTTGTCTCCCAGCTGTAGATGTGAAATTTATCCAGTGCAGTACAACCGCTAGTCTGGGGTCTTTAACGTGCATCACGCACTAGTGATAAACGACCGCACGCCGGTACGATGCTCATCCAGATCAAAACGGGTAGGGGTGGGGATTGAGCCCAA
Source organism: Ixodes ricinus (assembly GCA_037355805.1). NCBI lineage: Eukaryota > Metazoa > Arthropoda > Arachnida > Ixodida > Ixodidae > Ixodes > Ixodes ricinus. The sequence continues at coordinate 16,002 of JAZHYW010036973.1, forward strand.
GATCCCTGGGTTCTGCAGCGTGGGCTTTCGCTCCACGTGGTCCGAGCTGGTGTGTGCTAGTCCACTTAGCCACCAATCCCCCCGTCGTCCTCGGTAACGGTGGCGTGCTTCGCAACCGCCGTTTTGCTCAACTTTAACGACGTCGCAAAGCAGTAGCTGTATTTGGCGAGAAGGTTAATAAGCTGCTGCCGTTTTCGGCCTGGAAGCTTGGGGTTAATGTGGAGCTGCGCTGGCGTCATACTGTCTTGCTAAGGTGACGAAGATTCTTCAGCAATCGCGGAAATTTCGGCGGAGTTCCTGAGTTCCTCGACGTGGCCCACAGGGGCACCTTTCGTGAGGCGTAGCGTTTCTTGTCGAAAGTTTTTCACGAGGACCACAGTGCATCTACCCTGAAGCTCAATTACCCCCTTGCGACGCCTATTCCTCTTCCCAGGAGCAATTGAATTTTGCCTTGCAGAACAACTTCGCCGCAGGTAACTCCATAGGTCAAGACGGGTACAACAACACTTGATCATGGCGGCAGGTTCACGTAGTCGGCAGCGACTCTAACGGCGGCTGACGTTCTTTGGTGTTTCCCTTTAAGCCGAACAGGTGTCCGTAGCGTCAATCTGTTCTCTCCAAGGTCGATGATGGCGCCATATTCACAAAGAATGTCCATGCCAAGAATGACGTCTCTGGCGCAGTCTTGTAGTACGACGAATTTCAGAGGACACGTCTCGGCGAAGATGTCGTCTCAGGCAGTGCACATTCTGACAGGTGTAATAACGTGTCCTTCGGCGGTTCGAACTTGAGGTTAACCATAGGGCGTCTTGACTTTCCGCAGGTGGCTAGAGAGCCTTCCACTCAAGACTGAGTAGACTGCTCCGGTGTCCACGAGTGCCGATACGTTGTGGCCATCAGGTTGTTGGGCACCGTAGAAGAAGCGTCGTGGCAAGGCGTGGCGTCGTTGGAGTTGGAGCGCTCCTGCGTTCTTGGAAGCCCTTAACTTCAGTCGTCTTCGGCAACGCCACCTGCGGGCGTTTCCGCACTTGGTTTTCCCGGCGAGAAACGGCGACCGGCTGTGGTATTTTAATACTGCTGCCTACAATCAGTTCTTCCATCTCGTCTCCTCGTCGCCTCCTTTTTTCTTTTTTTTACCAGCGGCCATGGTCCGCTTGCGCACACAACACACTCCGCTCCCCCCCCCCCCCCCCGCCCCAAAGCAGAGTTCAACAAGGGGAGAATTTGTCCGGAGGTTTTCTATATCTCGTGGACCTTCGCGGAGCTGTAAGACGTAATTTTGTGGCCGTTCCAGTTTCTGGATGTGTGTCGCTCCTCTGTACCTCATGTCTTGCTAGAATGTGGGTTTGAGACATTCTCGAAGCATTCCAACATCCTCCTCCAGACGTGAAGAAGGTACTTGGTCCCACCGCTTCTTGAATCTTTTCACGGGACCAAACGATGTTGTTCCCTTCGGTTGGTATGTAGGAAGGTTTACTGATGAATAGCCTCCTACACCCGCTGTAAATGTTTTGGCTTGCCGCCTGTCGTCTGTGTATTGCTTGGTGCGTTTTTGATAACCAGCGATGCGTTGGTGGTGCTGTTGCATCTCAAAGTGAATGGGCTTCTCAAAACTTGGGAAGCCCACGATGTTCATAAGTGTCCGCATCTCACTTCCGTTAAGTAGTTCGGCGGGAGAGAGCTTCGTAACTGCATGAGGCGTGCTTCTGTAGACACCTGAGAAACTCCTCAAGGCATGTACGAATGTTACCTTGTCCTAGTATGATAGTCTACACAGTTAAGAACCCGGTTGAATCTTTCAGCCTTACCGTTGGCCTGTGGATGGTAGATCGCAGACCCACAATGGGAAATCCTCTGGTCTTCAAGAACTCCCGGAAGATGCGTGATTGAAACTGTGTACCATGGTCGGACACAATCACCTCTGGATAACCCTCCCGACTGAAGATCGTAATAAGGAAGTCACATATAACTTTAGTCGTCGCTTGGCTGCAGAAAGCTACCTCCGGCCACTTATTGAAATAGTCGGGAAATGTGACTGCAAATCTGAATTGCAAAGGAAATTTGTAAGATAGTCTGGCAATATATTATCCGAGTTATTTCCATGCGCCTGATGGAGATGAAACCGGTTGTAATGGTGGTGCAGGTGTCACCTGCGTCTTGTCATCTGTCTGGCACGCGTGGCAGTCTGTAACGTAGGTGTCGACCTCGCTGTCCATCTTAGGCCACCAGAAACGCTGACGCAAGCGTTGTCTGGTTCGCACGATTCCAGAATTCGATTCGTGCGCAAGGTCGATAAGTTGACGTCGTAGCGAAAACTGGGGAAATCAGTACTTCTCCGCGTAGCACTAAACTGTCCACGAATTTGGCTTCTTGTAGGTCCATTGGGCAGGGACTACGTACAAGGCACGCAAACTCTTTCTCGTTGTCGCGTATTTCGGTCCGGTCCGATGACTTCGTCAGAGGCAAACGAGACAGTGTATCCGCTATTAAATTTTTCACTCCCTTTTGAGTAGCAGGGTTGAAAGTTGGGTTAGTTGGTAGCAGTTCCTGATAAAACAAAAAGCGTGCATAAACAAGGACGAAAGAAAGGACACATACGACAGACAAGCGCTTAATCGCAACTGAAGTTGCATTTAAACTTGGAAAAACACGAAGATAGTTCCTTTCGCCGGCTGCACATGTGTCATTCAATTACCCCCCCCCCCTCTTTACCGGTTCTAATCTACAATACAAAGGAACCCATTTTGTTACCACCCTCCTTAACGTGCGCGTGGCACTGTCGCAGATAAGAATGCTTCCTCAGCATCTGTCGAAGCAAGTGACGGGTGATCCTTATGCAGCCATCACCCAAAGTTTTGATTATAAAAGCCTCTAAAACCTCCCTCGCTCTCTGCTCCTTAAATCGTTTTAAAATATTAGTGTTTTTTTCAAAACAGGAGCACATTCACACCTGGTGCGGTGGACTGCTAAGCGGCCAGACGGAGTGGTAAAGTATTCTCGTAGTTGTATTTAAGTAGTCGCATAGCCTACCTGGCTATTCTCATTGGTTGTCGACCCCTTCCTTGCGTAGAACCAAGTGTAACGAGAGCCTGGTGGTCGGTGGTCTGCCTTGAGTGTGAAGTGGCAACCGGGGAGAAAAACGTGCCATTTCTCGCACACCCCGAGACACGCCAATGCCTCCTTTCCTGCACAGTAGTTACGTTCGGCTCTCAGAAAGTGTTCGTGATGCGTATGCGACGTTGCGTATCCCTTTTGGATGTACTTGTTGTAAAACGACACCTAATCCGTAACTTGATGCGCCTGTTGTGACGATGGTAGCCAACGTCAAATCGAAAACTGTGAGCGGCACACAGCTACGGATTAGATCTTTGACTGAGCGAAGGATTCTTGTTGTTTCCTTTGCCACTGGAAGGGGACATCAAGCTTCCACTGGAGCTCATGTAGTGGTTCCACGATCGCTGCGAAGTTGGGAACAAATTCGAGGTAGTAGGTTAACAGACATAGCGACGACCGCGTCAGTAAGATTACAAGCTTGCATGATTGCTTTTATGTTATTTTTACGCGAAGGGATCTTCTGAGGTGTTAGTTCATGTCCTGAAAATTGCAGTTGTGCTGAGAAAATGCATTTTTCTTGTTTAACTTCAAATTTGCGTCTTGTAGGCGGGTAAGAACTGGTGTCCAGATGGCGTCATGCTCTCCACTGGGTTATTCAGGAGAGGCCAGGCTCTTTAAATCGACCGCGAAATTCAGTTTCTTAACCTATCGCGCTACGACTTTGGTGCAGCGTCGTCCCACATATGGTGAATTTTTTTTTGTAAAATTTGCAAAGAGCGAACTTAACTGAGGAAAAAAGTAAAAAAAAGAAAAAAGAAAGCTTAGCTCCTATGGAAACGCAGCGACGCCACCGGTCTTCAAACAACACGTTGTTGTTTCGCGCGGAGACAAGAGATGGCGCAACGAACGCCGCCAACGAACGAGCATAGGGCGCCGAGAGCCGGCGTCTTTAGCAGACGCTATTTTCGGCTCAAAAACGGAGCGCGTTCCGCAGCCGGCGACAATCTCAGAAACAAAAACAGGCGCGGTAACAACGAGGAACTGCAAAGCAGACGACATCGGCACCCCAAAAAAAACAGTCAAATTGTCCCGAGAAACAATTTTTCTAATCAATTAAGTGTGTCCATTCAATATGTTTTCTCAGTAAGGATGATAAAATAATGCATTGGCAACTGATATCAGAAAAGCTCACGCAGCTTTTTGTGTCGAAAAAATCGTCTGGCGACTGTAGGAAGGGTGGAGGGGGATCGATCTTCATGTTGGAGTTGAGGATCCTGTCTGCTGCGTCGATTGTTGTGTTTTAATACGGCTGACTACGCGAGGCAGGACTGAACAACCAGTCTTTTCATCTCGTCTCTTCGTCCCCTCCTATCTTTTTCACCAGCGGCCAGGGTCCGTTCGTGCACAGAACACGGGCTATTTCGACGGAACTGACAAAGAGGCGACAAGGGGCGACAAGAGGCAGCACAGGAAAGCAGCGAGCGGTATGCACGAAAATCAGTTTGCCCAGCCCAAGTGGCCGGCGCAGGAACTCCTCGATGTCCTTCGGTCGTTCACCGTTACTCGAGCGCGGGACGTCTACCGCGAACCCCTCGAAGTCCAAGTTCACGGTAAGGCATCCCAGATATACGTGGCCTGGTTCACCGCAGTGGAAGCCCACAGGTTGTCGGTCAGCCGTTCGCCAGACATCGGTCTTCCTTATCACAACTGGATCATGGCGCACGTGCGCTCGATCTTCCTGGCGTCGGGGGTGCTGCGGAGATGTGGCGTCTCGTCGAAGGTGCACCTGGTATAGAGGGCAGCAGGCGGTGACCGTCGTGCTACTGCGGCGTATGTCACCGGTGGCTCTTCGGGTAGGGCCGCGATGATGGGAGCCTCTGGTTAGATGGCTCGCCGAACTTCCTCTCTCGCTATTTCGGCGATGGAGAGTGAAGCCGGGCGTGTGGCAGCGGGCACCAACTTCTTTAGCTCTTTCTGAACATCTTCCCGGATGATATCGTGGATGCCGGGGATGCTAGCGCTGATGTCGTAGTCCAATGGCGAATAAGCAGCGACGCTCGAGTGCCGATGGTAGTGGCTGGCTCTTGCAAAGGGTGGCACGTTCCTTGTTCGTGGCCTTCGTGACTACATCTCTGAGGGTAGATGGGGGGTTGCGAACAAGACCATTGAAGGTATCATCCTTTACACCTCGCATGAGAATCCGCAGCTTCTTTTCATCGGTGGCTTGAGGGTCGGCGTGAGCGATCAGGCGCAGGACATCCTCGACGAAACTGGTGATGTCTCGTTTGCGCCCTGGGTCCCCATTCGAAGAAGGTCATCGGCCCTCTTCCGTCGACGTTCGCTGCTGAAAGTCCATTTCAGCGCGTTCGTGCAGACGGTCCACGAGGTCAGGGAGGTCTCGTGATTTTTGAAACCACATGCCTGGCCATTCCTGTGAGGCCGAAGTAAAGATTCTGAGGCGCTGTTCGTCTGTCCATCGGTGGTGCTGGACCACTCGCTTCAATACCTACTGTAGCCCAGGCCTCGATCGTCTTCATAACGCTCCACTGCAGAGGACCTACCACATGAAGCGACGGGTGAGACTACAGCGGGTGGCGTGGTCATAGAAGGTTTTCTCTTCTTCGGCTTGTCCGGTAAGATGACCAAATTGTGGGGGCTTGCCCTGGGCACGACTGCTTGTTCGTGCCTTGGTGTCTTCTACAAAGCGGAGCCTTCCTGTGCGATGGTGACAGCTGTAATGTTGGGAGTCGGGAAGGCTTCTTTCAAACGTGGAAATCTGTCTATGCAGGTATGTTGGTGTTTCCCCTTACAGAGGTGATGGGCCTAAGATGTCAGGATGAACGCGATCGAAGACGGTTAGTCGGTTCCGGAGAGCGAAAGGGTGCTGAGGGATGACAATGAATCTGAATTTTGATAGCCTATACGTGTTCATGTCCATTCCCTGACACCCTTATTTATACCATGCAAAAGGAAATGCTCAGTTACGATGCGTTGCGTCGCGCTACATGCCGGGGTGTTACAGTCCATGGAGTGCATCAAAGACCTGGTGGCTGAAAGCCACAAGGACAACTGGACGAGGCACTCCGGTTGACATATCACGCAAGAAGAGGATAATCACAAAGAGGGATGATATTCTCAAGCTTCAGCTTGTTAGAAGACTGACTAAGCAAAAAAATGGCATCGTCGCTCTGCTGTGCAGACACAATTACGTGAAATCAATGAAAAATAAAAAGGTCTTGCAATTGAAAGTAGTTGAAATGCGCGAGAGTGTGTCGGCTGCTGGATTTTGTCATTCCTTAACGTGTCGAGTGTCGGTCGTGAATTCAGCGATGCATATCAGGTGACCTGTTCCATCATGGAGGGAACTTGTAGCTTGAAGCTTTTAACACAAAGGTCAAAGTTTTGTGATCTGTGAGTGTGAAAACATTTCGGCCTTCTAATAGATGCTTGAAGTGCTTGATATCCAGGTAGATAGCAGGAGCTCGCGGCCGCAAGTGCTATATGCACTCTGCAAGTTCTAGCTTCTTTGAGAAGAATCAAATGGGGTGACAATCTGCTCCGACATACTGCTGCGAGATCGCTGCACAGAAATATTAGAAGCGTCAACCATTCGATTGAGAGGGAAATCGGTCTCGGATGAAATAGGAGAGTGGCATTGGCTAGTGTTTGTCCAGCTTGGTCAAAGGCTTATACAGTTTCGACAGAACACTGAAGCGTTGTCTAAGATATGTGGGTGCCTTGTGAAGCTCAGTCAATGGTTTGAGTATCTGAGCGCAGTTAGGAATAAAACGCCGGTAGAAATGGATAAAACCCAGGAATTCCCGAAGTTTCCGGATGGAGGTAGGCCGGGGAAATTTCGAAACAGCCTTGACTTTTTCGTCGAGAAGTCGAGGTCCATGATGGTTGAGGTGGAAGCCGAGAGTTAATTTCGGCGACACCGCATTCGCACCTGGCCTTGTAAATTACAGAGGCCATATTCATCAAGTCTGTGAAAACAAGTTTGAGATGTTTCAAGTGTTCCTTATGGTCGAGACTGTAGATGAGATCGTCAAGATATGCGCATAACAAAAGGGAAGGTTCGAGTTACGTGCTTGACAAAGTGCTGAAACGTCTAAGCTATATTTCTTAGGCCAAATGATATTCTACGTATTTAAAGACCAAATGGAATTACAGGTATCTGACATATTGATACGCTTTATAAAGAGATGCAGTGAAATCTTTGATACGTAGGAGAAGGTAGCGATCCGGTACTGTTCAGTTGCTTAGGGTGCGGTAATCAGCACAAAATTGCCAACTCTCGGGTTTTTTTGTTGCACCACGAGTAGAGGCGATGCTTATCGACCTGATGAGGGGACGTAACGATTCCCAATACTAGCATGTGGGCGAAATTCTTGTTGTGCCACCTTCATGCGATCTGGAGGTAGCCGACGCGGTCGAGCATAAACATGTTGTCCCGTCGTAACAGTGTGGTGGGTCACGTCATGCTTGATTGGATGTTGAAAGTTATGAGGGTGGGTTAACGATGTAAAGTATAGTGCGCTTCATTGCCTGGACTCTAGACAATACATGCATCTTGGAAACTCTACTTATTACTTCGTTCAATTTACGTACTCTGGTAAAGTTGCCCCGTTCTGAAGCGGGCCTAAAAAAACGGGGCTGTCTGGACTTCAGTCTGAACCAGAATTATTACATCGAGCCTTTTTCGCTGACTGGTCTTCTTAAAGAGGCGCGTTCTTCTCTCTCTCTCTCGATTTAACGGGAGGTTGCTACCCATCCAAGTTTTTTTTTTATCTTTGGCATCCTCCGAAACGCAGTCGCCACATAAAAACGTAGCAAGTATACTGGTGCCCACTTCACGACGGCTAAAATATTGTATGTATTTGTGTTGGCGTGAAACCACAGTCGTCTGTCACGGAGAACGTAATGAATGTGCCAGTGTCAGTGAAACCCGTATATTCAAGATGATAATTTTAGCGCGAGCTTGAAATTTCCTTGTGATACGTTGTACCTGTGGGTTCCAAGGATTTTTTATGCATGTTCGCGGAATGGCTGCTGCTGATGGACATATTAAAGATGTTCTAGCACAGTTCTCATGATGCTCCGGAGCGTTTACTGCCAGAAAGGTCCATTGGTAGCAATGCCTGAAATATGAAGGCACCGTTGTCTGGCGATCCCAACTCCACGGAAGCTCTTTTAACGTGGAGGGAATTATACGTCTGCGAATGCATGCCTGATACGACCGTCACTCTTGCCCGAACTAGCGGTCAAATTCGTCTGTGTCGATGGGATATTATAGCGTAGATGCAAATTCACCTCTATGGCACTCTTCACTCACACAGTGTCGGCTAAGAAATTGTATATCCATAAGTTAAGCTAATAGAAGACTCACAACACGAGGTCCAAGTCCGCCACCATACCCGGGAAGTTGACAAAACGGTTTCACAACGTGCTGTCGATGAGCCGCGACGATCGCCCGATGACCCGGCACACTGTGGATGGCAACAGATTAAGCAGGTCGACGGTTACCGTGCACCTGAAGGTCCCGGTGCCGTAGAAGTGCGGCGCGATCAAGAGTTGGAACATTGGAGGCAGACCACAACTGCTCTGGCACTCCTCCTGCGTCAGGGACTTCAGGAGGTTAGCCATCGTCGCTTTTGTGAAACAGTAGAGAGAGCAAAACATTCGTGGTCGTTCAACACCTCCATCGCGCTCAGCCGGTTCCTCAAACAACGCCTTGACACTGGAAGGCTCTCCTCTTCGCTTTGGTTCAGGAGTTCGTCGGTTCTGAGGACAAAATCTGCGAACTCGGTGAATGATGTGTCGGCCGCCATGACACCCCATAACCAACTCGAGTCTCGGGGAAAATCTCGAGGTAGCTCTGCTGATGCTACCTTGATATTTTGGAGGAAATTGTTGAGTATTTCCTCAGTCGAGTGGAGTTTCGAGTGGAGAAGCGTTTAAGAATTCGGCTGATGGACACTTTACGTCCCTCTCTTACAAAATAAATATATATATATAAATATCGTACTTCAAACAAATTATTGCCGTTAAAAGAATTCGCTTCATATTTCTTGATTACTTGCAAATGGTGTACAATTCATTGGTGTGATTTTTTAATGTATATTTTAACGGGCAGAGTTTCTCGTGATCGACCAAGGCGCGCCGACACGTCACGTTTCCCAGGAATAGAAGAAGGTAGCGTTGAAATTCGCTGAAGTGGTGCGTGCTATACTTCGTTTCAGCTTGGGTCCAGACGCAGCCGATGCTACGAGCGCGAGCGTGTTGCCCTGAACAGTGCTTGCATTGCACGAGCGCGCGTGCTTGGCAGGGATGCTGAAATCCTGGAGCTCGCGCTTGTAGCATCGCCTGCGTCTGGACTCAAGCTGAAACGAAGTATAGTTCGTTTTGAGAAATACACGCCGTAAATCGGTTTCCTGCAGTAGGAGTGCAAGGTGGCAGAAGGAAGCGTAAATGGGTGCTAGAAAGACAGACAAAGAAAGAAAGAAAAAAAGAAAAAGAAGAAAATAAAGAAAAAAGTGTTTTTTTTTTTTTTTGGGGGGGGGGGGGAAGGGGGAGCGAGTCCTTGAGCTGAAATGTGCGCGCCCAGGTTGAGGTCTGTATTGACGTTTTCTCGCAGTCCTCTGCGCTCGACAGCCGCGCGTAGCTTCGGTTCAACAGCTTTATTTCTCATTTGACGTTTTGTACATATAGTATAACGATGTAAGCGTCTGCGTTCAGGTCGATCTGGCTTTACCTTTCCGTTCCGAAATACGTTTCGATTTGTGGGTCTAAAATAGAAAGTAAAAGAGGTGACGAAAATAATCCCTGGAGAAAGGAAACAAGGGGGACAAAGGACAAAAAAAAAAAAAAAAGAGGTGATTGGGCGGGACTTTGTTCAGGCGTGGCTTTTTCGCCCCCCGCCGCGATAAAGAGAAGAGAGAGAGCAATGAAATGTCTACGTGGCGGTATTTCCGGCCGTATTCTGAAGAATCGGCAGCTTCGTTATAAAACTGCGTTGAACCGTATAGCTTCGCTCCCGGTGGGATTACGCGCCAGGAACGAAACTACTTTCACGAGAACAGACACGAGGCGTAAAGGAAGGAAGGAATCTGTGTGTTACGTTGTCGAGGACAGCCTATATAGTTTCCACATTGCCAAAACCTGCTGCCCGCGTTGGTGGGCGGGCACGTGGACTCGTCTTGCGTGTGATTCGCGTGCGCTCCCGCAAATTGCTTTTGACAGCTGCTGCGGAAACGACCACGGCCGAACTGGATTCGCACGCTTCGTTTCCATACGCCCTTCCCCGTGGCGGGAAAAAAGCGCGAGCATCTTTCTGCGTGTGAGGCACTGCGATCGAACTATTCTCACTGTTTTAGCCCGCTGTTCGACGGGCTTCGCGTGGCCCAATGGCTTACTGTTTTGTCACGGATGGCAAGTCGACACCAGGGAAAAGGCTTCTGGCGTTCTATTCGACCAACTACCCGGCGATGCATCGCTAAGTACCGCGTGGAAGAAGGTTAGGGGGTAGACCTAAAGCTAGCCAAAGGCGAACGCTAGACGCCAGACGCCGGCGTTCCGTGTTCTAACGCGTTCCAGTGGAACCAAAGGCAGCGTTTTGTCTCCACTGCACTTCGCTTTATCCTCTCCGGCGTGCGCGTGTCAGCAGGGTCCTTATTTTAAACTCCGATGGCGGGCGTTCCATCCCCTCATTTCTGTTTCACATTTCTGCCGTCAGACTTCGCCAGTTTTCGCAGCACTCTTGGATAGGCGTTAGCTCCCCGCTTTTCTTCTTCGCGTTTTCTCCGCTAGGGGGTGTCGCCTCCTCGAGAGTTGGGAATGGCGCTTCTTCACGGGAGAGTTTTTGCCGTCTCGTTCGTCACCTTTCTATTTGCATTACTCGCTCTCTTTTCCCACGTTTTTATTGAATTTACGTTCCTTTCCCGACAGGTGTTTGTTTGTTCTTTTCTGCCAGCTCGCTACACCCTTTCGTTTTCCGTTCTCGAATTGACGCTGCGGGGTTCTGTTTTCATTTTATTTTCAGTGCTACTTTCCGCTACGACGTGACTGGGCTTCTGTGTACAAACACCGCTCGTAAACGAGTTCTCGTGATGCTATACCGAGTTTGTTTACTGTTGCGCCTTGTTTTTCCTCCCGCTTCATGTGGGAACGGATTGCTTGTCACACGCCGTGCTTTGGTTTCCGTCTGTTGCGCGTCGCAGTGGAGTAGCTGACGCTGAATGCGGTTTGTTAGACTCTCGCCGTTTTCTGCGCTTTCAATTTTTATTTTGCTATTTTATTTCTTTTATTTATTTGTCCCGCTGCGCGTCTGCTTCTCTGCGCGCGACGCGAGGGACCGATGTGTACGCCTCGGGCGATGTCGCTGCTGTCGACACCGGGGAGCCTAGATTCAAGAGAGGTAGCAACTTAAACCACGGGGAGCGTTCGTAATGTAATGTCGGACGTCTCGTGAGCAGATTGATCGCAAGTGCGCGTACGGCGCGTTATCCCGTGGCGATGGGGAAAGTTGGCGGGGGAGGCTGGGACGCTTTCAGACAATCAACACCTTCGTCATCTCCTCGAAGCTCGTTTTTGCAAACGCTGCCCACAAAGCACGTGACCATGATGGTGCAGTTCGAAACACTCTGAAATCTGGAGACACACTGGGAGACGCGCCCTAAATCAATCCGCCGGTTTCGTGTTGACACGTTTCCATCCCCGGATTTGGGAGACCCGTGAATAGAAAATTTGGATAGCGGAGCGCACGCGTATATTTGCTCGTCGTAAACGCGAGTTGCGAATCACGCGTCGATTCGTGTGTGTTTTCCGTTCACCGCTATACGCTGTCAGTGCGACGAAAGCTGCGCCCTCTGTGCATGAGAGTGTGCGCAGAAAAGCGCGATTACGTCGCGCGTGACACGCGGTTGGTTTGTTCAATGACAACGTCTTCCCTCGCCTCTGTCAGCTTAGCACTGAATGGAATGTCTAGAACCGCGGGCGCTTGATCAGTGCCGCTTCGTTACGGCCTGCGGAATGCATCACCGGTGTAGGGTGAACTACAACTGGGTGGTGTGCTGACCGCGTCGGCCTCTCCATGGAGCTGGGTGTCGTCGTGTGGACCAATTCTGCCGCAGGAGCCTTGGGTGGCGCTACCAGACAAACGCGGGGCCAGGCCTGAGGCCGGTCGGGCAGCGTTTAGCGAGGCTGGTGGGGCTCGTTGGTGTGACTAGTTCTCCTTGTTACAGCGGAGCTGTTAAGGGCCAGTTTCCCCAGTATCGTGTCCATCAGCAAACAAATGATGACACTAAACTCTGGACAGCTACCGCCATCTATGAGCGACGGCAGACAACCAGCCGGTTGTACAACCGGCCTGCACTTTTAGTCTGGTCCGCTCTGGCATGCCTACTCGCATGGCCTTGCCACTGCTGCGTACAATATTGTGTGGCTGCTATTCGCGACTCCAACTAACTATAGGTGGCGCCACTCATTTTCCAAAATGGCGGTTATAGTGAGGGTCGGAGATGCGTGCGGCTGTTGAGCCTGTCTAGTGTGCTGGCTTCACTGAGCGACACAAATTATTTCTGGTAATACGAGGAAGCTAGGGTGTTATGAGCGCAGGTCACCTCTTTACCCTGAAAACAAGAACGGTGTTTAGCGTAATATTTACGCAAGGATGCGCGTTTTAATTCTGGAGCGAAACCGAAACTAACCTCTATTTTGGATTTAATTTCTCGATATAGGTCTTAATTTCGGATTCTTTCATAACTCAAGATGTGTCTCACATCGTAATTATTTAGTTAGAGAGAAGTTGTTCGCGGAAACTTTATTTTGTGACATACATGTTCGATCCAGGCTGATATTTGTAGTTGTTGAAAAAATCAGTGCTGATATTTGTGCGTTCTCGCTGCCTTTTCTCGCTCAGATAATTGTCATGGGAAATAATGAACTGCGGGCCTTTTAATGAGTTTTGGGGTATTTAGATGATTAATTGGTTTAACATTATTCCCAGCACAAGAATAAGAGAATAATTCCAATTTTTACAATATGTCCACAAAACGTATAAATTAATAAACGCTGTTCTCACTGCAACAACCCAAAGACGGAATCCGAGTCAGACAGCTGAAGTGTGTGTGTGTTTTTATAGCAACGCGTGACGCATAGGACTTTATATTACATCCAGTGTTTGACTGTTTGTCTATCTTGATAACGATGTCAGAGTTTTTCATATGCTAAAAAGAAAACAAAATTATACCTTTCTGGAAAGACTATTATGGTTAAATGGCGTATTTTCGTGATCTTGGCGTTAATTGGGGGCATACATTGCCGCGATTGTGTAATAATAATAATAATAATATTAAAATTCAGATATTTTAATACGTAATTTTTCAAGCTCTAATATAATTTGTTGCTTATGATCTAATTTCAAACGCGCGAACAAATATGACAATCAAAAGTGTGCTAATTATCATCACTGGTGCCAATTGCAGCATTTTTAATTACCAAGTAATAAAATAAAAATAGTCTAAAATCAATGAAAACATTCTAGCTAATGTGAGAAATCCATGTAAAATTACATTAATTGTGGGTAAAGTATATTTTGCTATCAAAGTCGCGACTTTTGACAATCGGCAAAACGTCCAAAGTCGCCGCCAATATCCTTCCAAACCAAATGCCCAAAAATAAAAAAAAAAACATTTTTTAATTATTAATTTTTTTATAACATTTAGTTACTTTCATTTTTACGCTCCGTCGTTTTGCCAATCTCAGCCTTTCCAGTTCGAAGGAACGCCTACCTGCTTGCACGTCTGCTCACTGCAGCACGTTTCGTTGGCGTTGGAAGCTGGTGAAACAGTAGTGAGTTTTAGTATTGCGTATACGAGCGAACGCAAGCGCTGTGTGTTTGCGTTAGCTTTGCGTGTTCCACACTGCGCGTGCGCGGAGCCCAAAATTGCGTTCTTGGATGGCGCATGGCGATGAGGCGCACGCACAACGTGGGGCACGCAACTCTAACGCAAACGCACACCGCTTGCGTTTGCTTCTATGCGCAATACTAAAACTCTCCAGTAAGGTACAATCCCATACCGGCTGCAGCACTACGTTGGGACAGTGAAGAGTGTTGTTTGCATTCGGAAATGACATTTCGCGAGCCATGATCGCGAGCAGTTCCGCCGTGCCCGCTGAGCAGGAGAATCGGGGGACCCTCACTAGAGCGCTTCCCGTTTCCGCCGCGGGAGGGCGAGCGTCGAGCTGGAGACGCGAATAGCTGTACCAAGGAGACAAAGAACTCCCAACGATGTCAAATACTGGGAAGAAAAAGATGGCGTTTTGTGCCGGGGCGCAAATGCAAGCATGCAAAGAGAAACACTCCTTGTTTCGGACGCCAAGCGACGCGCCTCTGTTCTCGGAATGCGATCGTCTGATTCCAAGAGAAAAATTCTACTGCTTTACGCGATGGCATTTTCTTATGAAGGGAAAAAGCAAAACTGACGCGGAGAAAAAATAAAAAGTCTAAGAAGAATGTGCGACCTGTGTGACATGTCAGAGAAAACAAATTTCTCCATGCAGGAATGCTCTTCAATAAAGACAGCAGTTGAAGTTGCTGCATTTCTCTTGCCAGTCTTGTTTTTTTTGTTTTCTATATGATGCATAGTCATTAGATTAAATCAATTCAGACATTTTCTGGTCTCTGAGCTTTTACTGAGAATGCGGAAGTCAAGGAAAGCTCGGTTTTATTATATCATGCTGCAAACAAAAGATGTATTGACACCAGAACAAAAACTAGCTATTTAAAGGTCTGCAAAATGTACAGCTGCCGAAAAATATAATTAAAATATATTTTTCACTAAAGTGGAGATGGAAGCATCGCATATCATATCATACTCAAAATTCTTTCTTAGTACTGGCATCTAAGGCGAGATGACAATTATTATTCTATAACGACAGAACGAAAACATATTTAAAGAAGCGAGACTATGTAAGGGACCGACGGCTCCCAGACGGCATTTTCACTTTGAATATACGCTTCTGCCTGTCGCGCAAGTCACGGTTTTTCACGAAAATGCGAAATAAGATAAAACATTTTTTTTTCTCACAATCGAGCAGACAAAAGCAAACGAAGAATACGACCATTTTAACGCCGAATAAAGCATCTCTGCTGCGACTCCCAGGCCTCTCTATTCTAGCGCATCCCATTCTATTCTAGCACATCCCTCTCTATTCTAGCACATCCCATCCAACATTCTTAAATGGCATCCTCATAGTAGCAATGTTTTCACTTTTCCTAAAAATAAACTTAGCACATACTTTGCTTAAAGCCATAGGAAATGTTTTTTTTTTTCTCACATGTTGGCTTGACGTGGTGGCGTGAAAAATGTATTAATTGGTAATATCATACTTTACAGACTGTATTATGATATTTTCGTGAAGTTGCTGCTGTCGTTCGTTACGGGACCCCAGACCCCGTCAAGCTGCTTATATGGCAGCTTTTTGTCTGGAGGTCCCTCCAGTGTATACCTGGAAAATAAAGCTTGAATCACCGGGAGTTGCGAAGAAACAGTGATCCACTTGAGTTTCACCGCTGGAGGCGCGGCCTGCGGACGCGAGCGGGGCTTTGCATTGCTCGCACCTCGCTGCTGGTACCGCTCGCTCACCGCAGCTATACTGTGGGCCCCTTGATGCGCTTGTGTGTGTCTCGCAAGCAGCGTCAAATGCACTAATTCACTAGGCCCATGAATCGTGCACGACCCTCGGAAGCGAATGGCGGCGCAGGCACTCGCTCTTGGCACGTGTGTCAGAGCGTTCGCACAACAGGGGTTGCCGTTTCTTGCGATGCCACGGTGTTCTAGAATGTGGGATAGTGTTTGAACCGGCACGGCTCGGCGATGGGAGCTCGTGAGGCGGCGCGTGTAGAAAACAATCGCGGCGATGCTGCGGTAACGTCTCGATAGTGGAACGTTGCTGCAGCCAGCACGTGCCGCGGTACGTGCGCGAGCGTCACGCGCGCAACCACCGCCATACTGGCCCTATCATAGTGATGCCCCGGTCTAGCCCTGGTGTCGTCGCCTGTCGCGATCTACACCACGCGCCTCACGCGAGCTGCTTCGGTCCTACTTGTGCCTCGTATTCTAGTACACTGTAGCCTGATACCCCATTCACACGACCGTAAAGGTACCTTTAGCTAAGGGACCTTTATTCTTTGCGGCCAATCAATTAACGATCTTCCGCGCGTGGCGTGTGCTCCCGACCCAAAAGCACGGGCTGATTCGCCGATAGCAAAGGGACCTATGTTAAGGGTACCTTTATGCTGACCGTGTGAATGGGGTAATGAGTCCCACTTGAGCGACAAATAGAAACAACAGGCACCGGCAAACCTCGTGCACGTGCAGCATGCATGCACGCGAAGGCATCTTGGCAGGCTCCCAATCACTCATGCTTAGTCCACGAGCACCTAGAAACTGTAAGCCTGCCAAAGGCAGCTAGCTGCCGTGCACGTGCTTGTGTCTCGTCGGTGTCGGCTCTTTCTGTTTGTTGGTTTAGTTGGACTCGGGCTTGTACTTTAAAGGGACTGTGCAACAATTTTCAGACTTTGGCCAATTAACTGCGGAAATTAATCTGCGTCACCTACAGAACGAAAAACAGAAAACCGCAATTTCTTCCGAGCGCTAGTTCTTATTTAAAAAAAGAGAAACAAAATCGAAGGTCGCAGTGCCTCTCAACTCCCCACGCGACTTTCGAGTGACGTACTCTGGAGGTTCACGTGGTTTCCCTAGCACTCTCTTAGAAACCCCAGCCGCTTTTTCCGCGATTGACGACTTGAAAGGATTAGCCTCGTCGAAGGTCGCGGTGAGCGTGTGACACAAAGGACGGTTCGTCACGGGGCATACGGCGATGCTGCAGCGAGGGGGACAGGGTTTGCTGACTCCGCGTGCCTCAGAGTCGCTGTCATTTTAGTTCCCGTAGCCGCCACGCGTTGCAGATCGGCAAATAATTCGTTTTTTGCCTTGCGATTACCAGCAGAATCGGCAGTTTTTCGGGGAAGGTGACGCGTTTTGGTCACTTGGGCTTGCATGAACAATATAAAAATGCAGTATAGCAATTCTTTCAACGTTAAAACCATTGCACAACCCTTTTAAGAAACGCGAAGCGCAAATTTTATCAAGGGCACTTTGACAGTGGACGCTGGTATGCGCCACCAGACTCAGTACCACCCACTGCGACAGCTTGAGAACTTGCCCTTCCCCGTCAAAGGAGAAGCTCGGCAGGCCGTTCCCAGCTGGGCGAAACCCAGAGTCGAGCGACCGTGCCGAGGCTCGACGCCGTTCGGGTAAGAAATCAAAGACACCTCACCCTACGTACGCCGGATATCTTGGGTAGATCTGTGGCCTGTTTTGTGCCTATGCCACTTTGGGCCTGCGTGTTGTCGACTGGCCCACGTAGTAGTGCCCACCCTCCCCCAACCCGAAAAGAAAATTGGAAGGAACCTCTCACGAGCAATATTTTCGCATCGCCCCTAAACCATACTCCGCTTTCACCTATGGTGGAAGGACGCTACGAGCCATCGGAGCCAATCCGATGCCGTGTCACATGTCACGTGTCAGTGTCACCTGACCACAGCGCTGGATTGGCTGGGAAGGCTCGTGGCGTCCGCGCCGAGGTTCATCGTAAGTCGGAACGGAGTGCAGCCTCACGTCGGTCTCCATATCGCGGGGTTCGCCGCGGAACAAGGACGAATCGAAGTGTTCCGAGAGTCGGAAGCAAGTGCCCGGAACAACGCCACCTAGAAGACAAGGCCTGCGAATGACGTCATCGTTCGTGGATTCCCGACCCGTGCCAAGCGGCAAACACGCTGAAGCTCGACGAGAGACGCCGCAAAGCGGCAGACGCGTCCAGTCTTGGCGTCGCCGCGTGCTAGCGTCGCGCTCGCTGTGAGACGCTGCTAGGCGCGTTGTCGACTATGTTGACACAAGCGCTAGGCGGCGGTACGTAAATCCACTAATGATGTACTTTTTTTTTTTCTGGGGGCGGGGGGGGGGGGGGGGGGAGGGGAACGCAAGTCTTGTCTTTATTGCCAGGAAAAGGCAGTCGAAGTGGTATACACGCGACGCTCCTCTCGGGCGACGAAAACGAAAGGCTTCGCGCGCGGGAGCGAGAAAAGGAGAGGGCGGGGTTCGGAAGCGGCGGCAGGTTTCGGGTGGTCGACTTCTTTAAATAGTTTGCGCCCGGTAAATAGCGTCCCGAAGTTGTTTGTTTGCTGAGCGTCTATTTGGAGACGCAACCTCGGGAAGGGCTGCCGCTGCTGCCCGAGACTCCGGAGTTCTGGGAGCGGGGGGTGAGGAGCAAAGCGCAAGGGAGCGGGCATCAGTGCCTTCTCTCTCTCTCACACACTCTCTCTCGCGCACACTCTTGCACGCGCACCTTTGTCTTCCGCGAAGAACAATGCCTATTTTCGTACCCCCCCCCGCCCCCCTCTCCCTTTTTTTTTCGGGAGCTGCGTGGTGGAGTGATCCGTCAGACGGAAATTCACGTGTTGCCGCGGCTGCTGCTTGGTTTACTTCAGTCTCGGGTCTCGTGTGGACAGATTTCACTGGCTTAATTTAGTCGGCCATGCTGGTGGTTCACCTGGCCTTCTCGTGGCGTTCCTCCGCCACCACAGTCGCTTGATCACTGCCGCTTCGGCCTGATGCTTTACCAGATGCGTAGAAACGGTGATCAAGTTGAAATTACCGAAAATGCACTCCAGCGGGCAGGAGAACTGGTGGAAGTTTACTACGATGCATTTAAATGGGCCCTGCAACGATCTTCAGTTGAAATGTTTTAAAGCGTGAAGTGCTCTACTAATGTAGCGAATCGGGCGAGTCAGGGAAACGTTCTACATGATGAAAACAGCTTAAACGACGAAGAGAAGAAACAAACACGACAGGACGAAGCAACGAAGCTGTCCTGTCGTGTTTGTTTCTTCCCTTCGTCCTCGTCGTTTGAGCTGTTCTTATCATGTATAACATGAAATGCTTTTTAACGCTTAGTTCAATCCCCACCCTGCTCGTTTCGACTTGAATGAGCATCGTACCGGCGTGCGGTCCTGTATCACTAGTGCGTGATGCACGTTGAAGACCCCAGGCTAGCGGTCGTACCTGCACTGGTTAAATTGCTTATCTACAGTGGGTAAAAATGTCGCCATGTTCTGGCAGACTAAGCTCCTGCTGTATAAAACAACTAACGACAATTTTTTTGACGCTAGTCCTTAATTTTAATATTTTCTCCCTGCGTCCGTTTATCGGTACATTTTCCGCTAAGTTTAGCACGGAAAGTGGCGTCACGTGACGTCACATGATGTCACGTACCTTTACACCTTGGAGGAATCGATGGCACGTGGCCTATACGTCAACTCAGTTTCTCCGCTAACTTCATGCGAGAAAATGCACCTCTTGTGGCCAAAACGTCAATTCAGTTTCCCCGCTAAATTTAGCGAGAAATCGACGCCAAGTGACCTGTACACCAATTCAGTTACCCGCCAAATTTAGCGGTAAGATAGAGTCACGTGACCTGATGTCACATGACCTATACAACCATTCAGCTTCCCCGCTATATTTAGCGGGGAAAAAATATACGTCAGGTGACACACCGATTCCTTATCATGCATTTCATGAATTATAGGACTTCGAAGATAAATGTCGCTGCCAATTTTTCACCTTACGACGAGCTTACACAGGTGGGACCCAGAGTATGGATACTCAGAAAGAATAAAACACGTAGAGGACGAACACAGACACAGACAGTTCTTTCAATGCATTCAGTATTCTGTGTGTTCAGTAGTTTTTCAACGCTCTCTGCTACGTGTACTTGACACAAGTATGCTCGCGTGCAACGTCATTGACCAAGGCGTGATTTCAAGAACACAAGCAGACGTCTTTCAATCTCTCACTTGCGAAACTTGATCACGTAGTTTGAAGGTCGCATTGTCCCCCAGTGATGATATATAGTACCCCAGTAATGATATTTGAATGCGGCTCATGGGATTGGACCCGAGAATTGCGTGAGCATTCGATTTGGGCTCGTGATAATCAGTAGCCTGACAAGCATTCGAGGAAATGAAGCTCGTGTCCAATCGCTGCAATGGGGACAATAGCCGAACTCTCACTCGGTCTGGAACTCCGCGCGTTAGTGCTGTACTTTGCCCCCGGTGCGTGGCTAAGATAAACGTTGGCGGCATATAATCGGCTCCAGTTCGCGTGACCGCTTGTTCTTGCTGCGAGGTTGAGGAAAAAAAACGCTGCACTTATTTCTTTATCTTTTTGGTTTCTTAGATGCGGAGCATCTCTTGCTCGGGTCTATGTCCCGCGGCGTCGGCGTCGTAGTCCGCACTCACACTACGCATGCGCAACTCTCCTCCTTCCCTCTCTCCAACAGCTGCGCGTTACTCTCTCCGCTCTCTCTCTCTACCAGCTGCGTGCACTTCGCGTGCGTTCGCTCCTACTCACACCGCGCGCGCATGCGCATCTCTCTCCTCTAGTCTCCTCTCCTTCAAGTGTGAATATAAGCAGCGGTAGCGCGCTGCGCACGCCGGCGGGTTTTCCCGGAGGAGTGAAAGGAGGATAGTTTTGGGCGCGCGGGTCGCAGCGCCACGCCAGGAGCTTTCCAGTGGGGTGGGCTTTCCCCGCAACTCTGCGGCTGTCGTCTGCTAGCGTTTCTCGGCCGCTCGCGTCCGCCGCAGCCCAAATCCGGCCGGCCAAAAGAAATCAGTCAAGAAGGGAATAAATTAATTGCGATCCGCGATGCTCCGCATCACCCCATAGTTCCCCTCGAAAAGATGGTGTAATTTTTTTTTT
>JAZHYW010036975.1:0-10106 GCA_037355805.1 Ixodes ricinus
GAACCGTTTTGAATCGGTTACCGTTATATTTTTTCCGGTTCAGTTCTGGTTCAGTTCCAAGATGGCGGCGAAGATTTCCGGTTGGGTTCAGTTCCGGTTCGGTTAAAAATAACGGTTCTGTTCCGGTTTTCGGTTCGGTTTGGTTCCGGTTCGACACCCTGGTTGCGAGTGACTACAGATCGTACTCCCCCGAAAAAGGGCTGCGCGGAGAACTACTCCGGATCCGAGCGGTCTGTCCGAGGAAGACAGAGTTTGGGAGGCACATTCGTTTCTTCATCTTGTCTGCATAATCATAATCAAAACATCACGTGCACCCTATTTTCAACCAGAAAGGGTCACTACATTTAACTCCTACGCGCTTATTAAAACCAGATCTGCTTCTCGCTACCACTGCTTTTTTTATGGGGATTCTATGGACTACTTCCACAAACCCCTGCGTGCAACACGGCGCGCGTTGCACTTTGGGAACTAGTTGGCCAGGGAGGAGAGTGGCATGGTTTCGGTTTCGATCGACACGTTGACAAGAGATTATACAGAGAGCGTGGACTATTAACGGCCGTGATCTCACGTTTTCTGGTCTCGAGAGCATCATTTTTGGTCTCTAAACTAACCTAAATGGCCAGACCTCGAAGCTATAGCACAAGCCCGAGACGTATAGCTTGTCTTCACACATGCTTGTTGTACTGCACGAAGCTAAGTCCCCACCCGCTTGCATTCCACTAATATTCAACATCGCGTATGCACATAAATTTTTTCTGCAATCATATAGGCACATTCCCACATACAAACCGTTTTAAGAAAGCAAAAGTCGAGCAATTGTGTGAAGAATGTCGCACCGTTCGCCGGAAGTGCGCCGGACGAGCGTGAACCTCTCTGCGGTGTGCCAAAGGAACGAAATTATTCAAAGCGCATTTGACGGTTGCTAATGGCCGTAATATTGATGTGTTTGCTTTCTTCCTGACTGAGTATGCCGAGATAATTTCAGACACACCGTTCAGACACAGATCTTGGACGTCAGTAAAAGCTCGTCCAAAAAGGCTTAGCGAAGAGTAGGAGACGCTTGTTAGAGCCTCCGTCGTAGCTAGCCAACCTCAGCGTTTGCGAAAACCTAATCGCCTATCAGCGTAAAATTTGAGTGGGCGATATATGATGACACGAGGAAGACATCATAGTAATTTTTGTGCAGTAGTGAGGTCGAATTTATTGTGTTTCCTTAAACGTTCATGCGTCAACGCTGGGCTCAACTTTGATACTCCTGTGAGGATGCGGCTTGCTTTTCGCCCAATGAAGTAAAAAGAAGCGGACGTTTGGAAACAAAATATGTGTAAGGCTCAAGGTGACCAAATTTCAGTTGTAGTTCACTGGTACTAGACGGGATTTTTTAAATTAAGCTCAAAGATGCACTCGTGGGTAAGGTGACAAAGCCACGTCTTACTACGTTTGCACATGCACGCACAATATCCGGTGTTTCGGGAACCAAGGAAATTGCCCCAGTTTTCGTTTTGTATGTTCCAGAATGAATGTATTGTACATTCGTGAAAAGTCAGATAATCGAAAACGCAAGCGGCGCATTCGGTCACGGCGTGATAGCATGAAAGGAAGCTGCTCAATCGAAACCGAAACTGAGTGGTTCCCAGAGTGCACTTCGTCGGAACGTCGTGTATTCCTTCCTGTCCACGTTTTTTTTTTTTTTTTTTTTTAGAGTAGCACAGTAGCACAATTAAATATTTGCGACTTTGTGTTTAGACTAGAACAGACCTCATCCAGCATCCAGCCAGCTGTTGATAGACTTTGCTAGAAAGCCGATCCAGCATCCAATCCAAAGCCGGATAAGGTAAGCAAACACAAATGGCGAGCGAGAGAACGTATGCGTTGGCGTCAGCGTTGGCGTGGTTCGCGGCATGGTTCAGGTACGGTGGCTCCAGGGTTAAAAAATTGTATGTGACCGTGGTGGCGAGTGAAAGCGCTGCATGTAAATCCATGCGGGGCAGAAATCGCTCGAAGTTACCGCCCGTGCTTTGATTTTGATGTTCGTGTTCTGTCGGTTTCGTCGTACGTAGGCCTAGTGAACCAACTTCCGCTCAACAACGCCGGTAAGCACCATGCTGGTGGTTGACTCCACGGCCCTTCGCCGTATCCCGACGATCGTTTCGTCGGCATGTCCCGCGAGACGGAGTAGCCGTCAAGTAAGAGAAAGTACGAGCAGCAGGAAAGGGACGCAGCCGCGGATTATTTCATAGTGGCGAGCGACGGCACTTTTCTACCGTTTACGTTCGCGCACGTTTTTGCATCGGCTTTTGCCCGTTCGTGGTGTAGATGCCCTTTGCCTTTCGTTGCATCGCGCCGTTTCCACGCTTCGAGCGCACCTTTGGGGCTCCCGGCCGAGTACATGCGGGTGTCGCGCCGCGAGCCCTGCGAGACGGCGATCGGTCGGCGGCGGCCTCCGTGTGTTGTAAGCGTTGAAGTGAAAGTTGTGTGTGTGTGTGTGTGTGTGTGTGTGTGCGTGTGTGTGTGTGTGTGGCGTGTGCGTGTGTGGTGTGTGTGTGGTGGACGGGTGGGAGGGACGGACGGAGGGGAGGAGGGGAGGAGGAGAGAACGGAGTCAATCGTGTACGCGCGCTGGGTGCATTTGTCACTGACTCTTGGGGTAGGGTGAGGGGAGAAGAGTGGGGAGAAGATAAGAAGAGAAGGAGTCGGGCGTCAGGAGCGTCGTCTCGCCGTCCCGCTAGCTCGTCGTCCCATCGTCGCGCTTAAACGGCAACTCCGCTTCATTTTTGAGTATTTAGAAAACTATGCAGCCCTCTTCAGTATCATATAGGAAGACCCCATGTCAAATATTACGATCTAATTCCGTCTATATGTTTAATAAACTGGCGAGCAACTTCAAACGAGCGAAGTTGCCGAAATCTGCCAAGCTCTAGCGTAGCGACGTGAGGCGCAATCGTCAGCGCAGTCAATGCGACGGAGTGGAGCGGCCAACGTTGAACCACTATGCCAGAGGCATGACGTACGTCATTCTCACGTTTTGGTTGCTTTTACTTCTCGGAGCAAAGTTGAACGATGACGTCATGAGTTTCTCCTCCCGGTGTTGGCTCTACGGCGTGCACGCGATCACCGTAACGCGAGATGCGCTAGTTTGCGCTGCCCTGCGCGTTTATCGCATGTCCAGTTTCTCCGCTCCCGCTCTCCTCTTTCGTGTTCTCCACTTCCTCTCCCCGGGCCATCACTGTCCACGCCATGCGAAGCGACCTGCTCCGCGTCGCGTGTCCTGTACCTCGCCTCCCCCGAACGTCGACAAGACCACGTGGTTCGATGTGACGTGGCCATGACTCTGAGGACACGAGACCAATGTTGCCTGACGCAACCGAAGTTTCGGTTTCGGTATCAGCTGATGTTTAAATTAGGATTACATAAATAATATTCAACATTTCGCGAATCCGAAGACGTAGAGCTGTTGAGTAGTACTTTGTGAAATGGAATCACATGTAAGCCTACATTTTTCGAAATTCAGCGGAGTTGCCCTTTAATCCGTGAGGTGGGGGGTGGGGGGAAGAAAGGGGTTCCAGCACCGGCGGCTGGCACCGCGCGGTGTCCGGAGATCAAGGCGGTCTCCGGGGGTGACCGCGCCGTGTAGGAGGAGGCATGCCAGCTCGCCGAGACGCCGCTGCCGGGGCATCGGTTTGTGCCGTCCGCGAGACGCTTGTCCGTTATTTTATTTATCCTTGCATCAGGGTTTAGATTATGACGGTAACCTTGCATTGTTTACCATACTTCGCAAAGTCGTAACAATTTTTCTACAGGCGACTCCTAGAGCCGCTCGTCAAATTTTGCGGCGCGCAATGCACTTTTTATTATTTTTTGCGACGCGACATTTTTTTGCATTATAACTTAGCGGCATATTGAAACTTTCTGCTCGTAGCGCAATCGCACCAATGCTGAAAAATTCCGCACGTACTGGCTAAACGTCATCATCGTAAGCTCGGCTCTTTTTTCCAAGTTCACATCAAACAAAACTAGGTACCTTCGATGAAAATACGGTGTATGTCCAGGCAGTTAGCGGCATCCTACGCCTTGGTAAGCGCATCCGCGCGTTGTGAAGTCCACCACCAGCATGGCACAGGGCCCCGTCCTTACCTAGCGTGTCGTCATATGCAAGGAATGTATACTCCGTTCGCCCCTGAGCTGAGACTAGAATCTCCGCCTTCAGCGCGAGCTCGCTGCTTTCTGCAGTGCTTTGGTTGCGCGTGCCTGCGCGTTCGCACTTGTGTTAGCAAGGGCAGAAAGCTTGCGTTGGAGGCGGAGCTTCTAGTCTCAGCTTAAAGGGATACGGAACCAAGGAATTTAGTGTCCATAATAAGCTGGTGCACGTTCTTTCCACGAGACAGCAGCCGCCGGTGTGCCGGCAGCTACAAAGCATGGTGTAAACAGACCTTTACTCGCACTGAGCACCGTTTGTTTCTCTTTTACCGCTACTTCTATTACTTGGCGTATACCGGAATGCGACGTCGTCGTGTTTCATTGTGGTCGTGCATGGGGATATAGCCATGGAGTTATTATAATGTACGCTAAAGGTTGCGAAGACGTGACAGTGTGAAGTGACTTGAATGAACATCATGTCTGACCACGCCTTTCATTCTAGGGAGGAGGAGTACAATTCATCGAAGAGAATGACGAAATACCGGTGGCGCCCGTCCCTCTGTTGTGGTTCGACGTGAGTATGAAACAACGGCGTGAGGGCAAGCAAAATGTCTGGGGCGGACATCTTGTCTCGTGTGCGAGCGGGCCAAGCACCAGACCCTGACTGGCCTTCGTTCAGAGCATCAAGTTTGCAGGAATGCGGTAAGTATTATTTTGTACTGTTCCTTTTCATCTAAACTCCTGATGATGTGCTAGCACACATTTTTGATCTGCCCTCTGTTAGCATGCTTGACCACATTAGCTTGCATGCAGTTGCTCAATTTAGCTAGCTCCATAATCTTCATAGTGACACATGCACATTTACAGTAGTGACCGAGTCCTTCAATACGCTACTGGTCACAAAACTTTCTCGTAATGCTGTGGGAAAGCATTGCATGCTGCCAAGAACGGCCGTGGTGCTGTCCTACTCTGGAGAGGTTCGACGGACAGCTTAGAGGCTCGTTTTTATCTGCAGCAAGTTCGCTTCAGCGCCGTGCTGTGCAGCTTGTGTTTGTATCTTGAAATATTGTACCAATGGCCAGATTTTGGTGTTTGGTGAGATTGAGATCTCGGCAGGCTTGTACTGTAG
Organism: Ixodes ricinus; assembly: GCA_037355805.1. Lineage (NCBI taxonomy): Eukaryota > Metazoa > Arthropoda > Arachnida > Ixodida > Ixodidae > Ixodes > Ixodes ricinus. Next base: position 5,266 of record JAZHYW010036975.1, read on the forward strand.
GAGCTGACATTTCTTTAACAGACACGTCGCCTGCTAACGTGAGTAAAGAGGGAGGGTTTGTCTGCCCCAGAGTGCCATTTGCTGCGGGAAACAAGACGCCGTCGCGTCGTCTGCTACCAGAACCGAAGAAAGGTGGATCATCTGTTACGCACTGTATGCTGCGAGTGAAACGATAGAAAACAAAGCTGCATTGCGAACTTCTGCTATTTAACAAGGGACGCAATTGACGACCCGTGCTTCACTTGGAAGTGCCAATTCATTCTAAAGCGTCATATGCCTAGGCGCGAGGTATCATGTGACCACAGAGCAGCCGCTTGCAGCCCGAGTTTCCTTTTCTATCCCAGGGCAAGTGTTCTTTACGGGATTCTCTCCCATTCTTAGACGGTTGATAGTTTAAAAAAAGGCTGTCCTGAAAGCCCAAGAAATGGCAGTTCCAACAAGGGTACAGGCACCGTGCTAGGCCTAACAGCCACGGACCGATATATCAGATTTTTAAACTGGAGCTTATCACAACCAAGCGCAGCGCGTCTCGCCTGCGTCGCCGAAGAATCAATATCGTTTTTATTTGCTTTGATTGTCAAAAAACATCATAAAACGTTGTGAGAGCATTCATAATTGACCATACAAGCCAAAGCTGTGAAGTTACAAAAATTAGGGCCCTGTCTCCCCTTCAGAAAGGTTATTTGATTAACACAAATGTTTTTTTATTAAATTTATGAATACTGTAAACGACGGAATTTTCGCGTGGACCTAATTTTCGCGAATTTCGCGAACCGCCTCCGATTCGCGAACAGTAGGTCCCGCGAACAATTCGGGAAAAATTTCATCACCTTGAAAGCGGCATTGAGACACCGGGGAATCACCCCTTACAAAAATCTGTAGTTAAATTCTTTTGAATTTCTGTTGAAAATTTTCTAGAATCGTATTGAATTTCTTTTTAAACCTTTTTGATGTTTTATAGACTTTATTTTGACAACCTATTTAACTCCTAGTTAAAATTGGCCACTTAAATTTTTTAGAATTCCTTCTTACATACATTTTTTAGAATTCCTTCTTACTTAAATTTTGTTGAATTCCTTTTGACGGAACCGCAGATTGACGTTTAAAAAAAAAGACACTCAGTTTTTTTTAATACATATTTTGAGTTTTGTTAGGAAATAGTGTCCCTTTGGTACATACACATCCCACAAATTAGCATTGGAAACAAACACAAACACTATGAAACACTCAACACAAGAAACACAGTCCCGTTCACTGCTCCAGAGCCTTATATAGCCTACATATTGAAGGTAATCATTTGGTCGGTGACCACCTCAGCACTTACTAAGGTTCCAAGTGTCCTATCTCCTTCTCGAAAGTCAGTCAAAGGAAGACAGTGTTTCGAAGTTCGTGGACTCTATCTCTTACTAAAAGCATTGGTACAACTAATAATAATTCCGCGTAGTCGCTAAAACAACATCCACAAAAATGGCGCCTAGAACAAATGTTATCGCTTCTCTGCATAGCACCACTCAGGACGAAGCCAGTCAAGGCGGTTGCTCCACTTTAAAATAGTTTCTTGCTTTACTTTACTAGTTTGATTGGGTCAATAAAGCCACGATAGTCACCTACAAAGTGAGAACGGCAGGGCGTGTTTTTCGAACGTCTGGCCTCCAGCACGTGCCCCATGCCTTCCGTCATGCTTTGACTGCGCGCTCGAGCTCGAGGAGCGCGAGACGTCGAAGCGTTGTCAAGGATAGAAGGCTCGCGCTGGAGGCAGGAGGACTGAAGCTCCTCCCTACGGTTCTCAATTTGTCAGAGACTATTGCGAAACTTAGTGACTTTTGACATTTAGTCAATATGTACCATGTTCAATAAAAAGTCAACAGAAAGTCTGTAGCATTTCTATTGACACTGGCTACAGAAAGTCAACTGAATATTTTCAACACGAAGTAAACAGAACGTCTGTAGTATTTCTGGTGACACTTTCAACAGGCAGTCAGCAGAAAAAGATCAATGTAGAGTTAATAGAAAGTCAACAGCTTTTCTTTTGACTCAGGCAGAAGAAAATAATCAAAAAAGTTTTAACACAAAATCAACAAACTTTCTGTTGACCATATCAACAGGAAGTTAAAGTCAAAATAAAGTAATCAGAGTGAACAAGAAGTCAACTACATTTTCAATAAAAAGTCAAAAGATTTTTATAGGGGTTTATAGAACCATATGTCCATCGTCGTCATGCCGGACCCCGCACACGACCGCAGACCATGTAAAATAATAAAAAAAATTGTTTTTTTTTCTTTTTTATAAATTAATATAAAGAAATAATATCAATAAGCTTTCTTTTTTAGAAAATAACCTAGAAAAAAAACGTCGTTAGAACTTCTCTTAATTTTTTTATAAATAAGTCTACAAAACAAAATCTTGTTTTTCCTTTTAGAATTTTTTAGAAAATAACCTACAGAAAACGTCATTACAACTTCTTTTTAATTTCTTTATAAATAAGTCTACAGAAAAATATCTGTATTTTTTCTTTTGAAAGTTTTTTGACAATAATCAAAACAAAGTGCGTTTCAAAAGGAATTCAATAGGATCCCGGAAAGTCAATAAGAAGTCTAAAAAAATTAAAAAGAATGTTGAGACCTGTTTTGTAGAAGGGACGCCTCAAAAAGCATAACAATATCATTATACGCGATATGTGAATATGATATGGAAAGTGATCCCAAAGTAAATAACGCCATAAGTCGGAATTCAGCTCACCTCAAGAAGTTTATTTGGTACCTTCAGACAATTCCTGCCAGAGTATAGCCGATTCGGATCGTGTCCCTGCGCTTCTCGAGATCCGCATACACTTCAATCAGCCATGCTGCGTGAACGGGCTTCATAACACTTGCTCGCAAGTCGATCTTAACGTCAGCTGCACTCTGTCCTTTCTCCACCACCTCTTGTACACATCCGGCATACCACTGGGTAAAGCGGTTCATCGTGGCAGTCTTGAACACATTGTTAATGTTTAGGTCGTTCGGTTGCAGGAGTCCGGTGCAGCTTGCCGGGACGAAGACGTACTCAATGTTGTTTGCAGCCAGTTTCTGCAGAAGACTCTTCGTACGATGCAGCGAAGATGTCAAAAATGCAAAGTGCATGTTGACTGGCACCACTCACACGACTCCTGCATGTCTCCACGTACGGAAGGAGAACAGTGTCGACAAATCGCAGCATTGTGGCTTCGTTGCTCCAGTGGTTGTCACTGTGCCACACGTCCCAGTCATTTGGAAACGTGACCTTGGCATGGCACCTGTCTGTTTTGCCTGCATATGACACTTGAGGAGGCAAGAGTTTGCCAGAAAGCATCGTGGTCATACAAAACGGTGATTTCCCTTTGTCGTCCAAGCCAACCACCCCAACTTGCTTGGAACCTCGAGGCCTCCATCGTCCACTTGCTTGCTGGAACCAGCTTGACACCTGTTTGGTCCCAGTTGAGCACCAAGTCGTCGGGAATACTGAAGTGGTTTCTCTTCTCGTCGATAGTCTGCAGGAACTTCTTTTTGGCACCCTCAAAATCGTTCGGAAAATTTCGCGCGGTCTTCGTGGCCTTACGCTTGACGAATCCTATCCTGTTCAGGAAAGATCTTGCCCAGGGTTTGTCGAGAACAGAGTCCCACCAAACTCTGGCAAGAGTGTGGGCTTGGTCGCCCGCACAATGCCCAGTGCAGCAGCGATGCAAATCCTGGAGTTTATAACACCGCCCCCTTCTCTGAGCTCCACAATTTACGCCCGTACGTCATCATCCAAGTTTCCAAGCACAGAGCTTGACACCTCGAAGTTTACCAGGCAAGGTAGCCAGCTCTTTTGAATGACAGGACTCGTAGGCTTGGATATAGGAGGTCTTCATCCCCTGACGGTGCTCTCGTTGAGAAGCTTTTCTCTTCCATCAGAAAACTTCCTCACTGCAGCAATTGTCCCATTTTCCGCAGCATATTTTCCAATCTTACATCTAAGTTCGTCATTGTAAGCAGAGTAGGGCCCTCGTTTCCGCTTTCGAGAGTCCACGGCGGTAGAAGCGGCAATAACACTTTGATTGGCCGACGTAAAAGAACGCTTATCACGTGTGGTCTTGCATACCTGTGGGTCAGGCAGTCCCGGCATGTCATGATCTTCTGCATTCTCGACCACTGGCTTGAAGTAACGTAGTAAGGACATCGAGGGACAGCAGACTGACGGGCACAAGAAAACGTACCGCACTGACACAGAGCGTGCTGGCGTCGACGACCCCGGAACGCAGCCAAGTTTGATTGGCCCCTAAACCCACTTTGAGTCGGTTTATGTACAATCGTTGGACCCTATCGCCCTTTGTCGCTGGGCTTCCATGCAGAGTGTGTGACCTCGAAAAGTGAACCCAAGAAAGGTTAAGGGGTGTGTGACCCAGTTAGTTTGGACCTTTAACTTATTTACATACACTGGTTTGACCCCATTGCCCTTGGCGGTTGTCCTTTCATGCAGAGTGTGTGACCTCGAAAAGTGAACTCGAGAAGGTTCACATCAAAGAAAACCGATGTGAACACTAACCCAGCCTTTGTCGGCGTCTCGAAGCTGCGGGTAACGGCGGTGACTTCCGGACCATTAGTCACACAACCTACCGCCGTCTTCCTTTCCTAGATTTTGACTGATTGACTGAAGCCGCAGAATCCTAGAAAGATGGAAAGACGACCGGGCCGGAAGGGGGGGGGGGGGTCCGGTGGCAATCTGGATTCGCGAAAATTAGAGACCCGCGAATAATTTTAATTTTTCAACTTTGGCCCGATTCGCGGAAATTTGAGCCCGCGAAAATTCCGTCGTTTACAGTGTTGCGTACAAATTATAAC
>JAZHYW010036976.1:2500-88511 GCA_037355805.1 Ixodes ricinus
GATATAAATATTGGATGACTTTTGTTTGTTCTATTATTGAGACAAGCAGTTGAACAAATTGCTGTTTTACAACAAACTCGTGAGGTTCGAGGTTATCATATTTGAAAGAACAAGGACGTTATATTGTCTTACATTTTTTTTAATTAACTGCCTATAAGGAGGATATAATTATTGGCTGCTCTTTGTTTTGTCTGTTTTCTTCTTGAGGGAGCCAGTTAAATAAGCCATTTTTTCGCTTGACTCTCAGCCGTCGGCTTGGGAATGCTCGCTTTACTGCAATGTTGTTGGTGGACTCAAGAATAGCAGATATCGCAGAAAACTACTTTAGTATGATGATAATTCAACTAAATGCAAAGGTGCAAGCGAGGCTGGACAAGGACCAGGCGGATTCTTTTGAGTCGCGTACCAGTCACGTAGCTGTGTTTGGAGATTTGTGTTTGTCCTTTGTCCCCCTTGTTCCCCATCTTCAGAGATTATTTTCGTCGTCGTCGTCTTATTTTGCATATGACGTATTCTACGATATATATTTCTCATAATTGTAAGATTAACTTCAAAATATCAGCTCAAGGTCTAAATGGGGCACGGTACCCCTTACGTCGCCTCTAATACCATACCGTGGCGAGTCAGACATGATAGTTAAAACACTGGCAGAAGAGTATGCCTTATTAGAAGAATCGTTGAAGTTCCTCTGGGACAGCGATACGTGTATAAAATGAGGTAAACAGTGACGAATCACCTGGGGAGAACTTTAACATGAGTGTATAATTGTCGTGCGGAATTTGCGCGCGTCGGATTAAGCATTGAGTGTGTGCTTGCGTGGACCATACTGTATGCAAATATTAACCGGTTGGTGAGATAAATAATATACCAATATTAGGTAAGCCGTATTAAAAAAGATATAATGTTATTCTTAGTTACATATATCAATCTTGTTTGCAGACCGCAGCAATTTTTCTGTATTTTTTGTTACAGGCCGTTAAATAGACATCGTACAACTCATGTGTGAACATCGTCGTTTGGCATTTTAGCGTCGCCAGTCTACAAACACTCGAAACAAAGAAAAAAGCAATCACATCGCATAAGCAGCTAAATATCTATCTTGTCGTGGAGATGTGTGCGCATTTGTTGTGACATAGAATTCGAAAGAATAGGTAAAACCGTTTCCATGCATGCCTGGTTCACGCAAAACTTGAAAAAGCTCATAACGACTACAATCTTACTCTCTTCTTTACGAAGAATGTCCTTTCTGACGTAATATTTCAAACGAATGTTGCATTCAAAGAAAAAGCATCTCGACTTTGAATATGGTATACTAGTGAGTACTTCAGTTGCATCAAGCACAGGGGACATTTTAGTCTGAAAAATGAGCGCCAGAAGAAAAGGTAGTTTTCGGCTAGAGTGATTGCGTAAAGCGCGCAAAGGAAACAGGTATTTGGATACTCATTTGAGTCGATGTAACAAATAACATAAATGACTAATTTGAACAATAATGATATCAAATGAACAGCTGCCTTTCATTTTGTTCTTATTATTGGGATTGTTGCAACACCTGCGGTGAAGCTCTTAGGTCGGATCCCGGGTTCAGAAAACGCGCCGTAAGAGGTGTATTAGGTGTTCGTTAGAAAGAATAAAACAAAAAGGTACAAATACTGATAACTCGTTCTAACAATAAAGTGAAAAATACATATAAAAATATAAAACTGAAGAACATATCTTTCAAGAAAGTAAAACATTAACATCATCACTTAAAAATTCGAACCAATCAGTATTTAATTTGAACTTGCTACTTGCACAACCCCAATAGTACAACGTAACATTCATATATAGATACGCACCGAAATGTGCTTCAAATGGCATATGGGGCTTAGGCGGTAGTTCTCTTTCGGCATCGCATTTTAAGAATCCCAGTGCAACCTTGCACTGGGATTGTTAAAAATTAAAAATAGCGCAAGCAACACAAAGGACAAGAGAAAATGTACACGGACAAAGCTCTGACTTTCAGCTCTGTCCGTGCACGTATTCTCTGAAGGTCCGTCATATTTACACTTATTTATACTTGGGCATGCAAGGAAGAGAGTGATCGCAGTGGGCCGGGTTGTACACGCATGTTCTCACTCAATCCTAATGCATGTGTGCGCACGAAAACCACACGTGCCTAAACTGCTGCGCTGAAGGGTTCATTCCCTTAATCACGCTTATCGTTGTCTCGCATATACTTGAGCAATTATTCGAATGCGCCGAGAAAGTGGGGGAGATGAGGCGACGAGTGGGCGCAGGGACTTCAGAACGTCGAGCTCTAATTCAGAATAATAAGTAGGTAGACCTAAAGCAAGCTGCCTTAGGCCGGGGTCACAGTGCTTCGCTACATCACCACATAAGACAGTGCATGCAGATTCAAAGCGCCAGTCACCGCAGGGTTCGTGCTTCAGTGCCGCATGGTAATGAGTTCAGGAGAACTGTAACACGCGGCACTCGAACCGAATGTGCAGGTGACTCGTGCCTGCAGACTGTCTTTGGTATGATGTATGAGCAGTGGACCCAGGCTTTGAGTCTCCGCTGCACTCGTCGAAAGCGTTTGAATCCGGAGCCAAACGCCGGACGCCCACGTTTGGCATTTTAAAGCGATCGACTGGTGCTGTGGAGGACAAAGGCTTCGACCAGGACTTGGACCAGAGCTCGCGCATTCTGACGTCCCCGCGTGCCCTCGTCTCCTCCTCTCCCTCGGTTTCTCGGCGCATAAGGAAATACTATCTCTTGTCGAGTTAGAAATATTAAGTCTGGCTCGCGCCATGAGCCTTGACTGTGACGTAAATGCGACGTATGGAGAACTGAATTGTTTAATTTTAGCACTGGTTGACGTTTTGCTCTTACTCCTGAAATTATGCTAAGGTATACCAAGAAATGGGGTTCCTGCGCGAGACCGTTGATGCAACGCTACTACCGGTTTGTAAATCTCACCCGAAACCTGCCAGAATCATCCTGGAGGCATTTGTCGCTGTTATGCTATTTTGGTGTGATTCTGGGACATGTTCGCACTCAGTTTGTCCGCTTACTCGAGCTTTAAAATGGTCATTTTCGCCGTAATAATTGTTCCAGCTGTAAAAGTCGGCGACAAAGCGGAGCTAACGCCAGCAGTATCGCTTTTTCTAGAATTGCGGCAATCATTACGAACCAGGACAAGGCGACTCTCGAGCAATCGGTTCGCCGGCGTCGTAGAATAGCCCAGAAGGATACGCCGGCGCAACCTCGACCATGGCGAGTACGCGTCAAATCATAGGCGCTGACATCGGCGGTCCCGAGAAAAAACATACAAAAAGCGACAAAAGATCAGAAAAAAAAAAAGACGAAGGGTTAGGCTTTGCCGCTACAATTCCTAAGTTGTCTGAGCGCTTGTCAGGTTTTATTTAATTTTGTCAGTGCGCGATTTCGGCGTTTTTCTGCAAAGAGAGAAAATAACAAGGCACAGACATTACATGCGATGTTTTTGCTTCTTTGTGCATATTAATGCGAGTCCAATGATATTGGTTCATCAGGCCCCCGATGTCCGCGTCTACCCGCCGTTCCGACGCGGCCAAATGCATCGGACATTTTGCTCTAGAATATTATATTAATTAACTTTTATGATCTCGACAAAAAGCCTCATACACCCAACTAAAGCGTTTGTGGACCGCACTTCGTGTCAGGTGAGGAACCTCTTTGTGATGGACTAGGACAAGAAAATATTCTGAAATGTGGTTATACAAAGACGGCTCAATGACCCTGTTAATGCTCCCGCAATAAGACGCGGAATGCCTTCAACAAGGCGCCAATGCGCTAATAGCGGACTGACAATGTTGGTTTCGATTTTGACTCTAACCGGAAGTGACGTCAGGTGCAAAACGCCTATACGTCATTGCTAAAGATTTTTTTTTTTTTTAACAGCGGCTAGTATTGAGTTGACTAATCACTTTGCGGTGAAGTCAGTATTCCTAAACTGACGACTAGGAGTCAAGCTAAAAATTAGCTTATTTAGGTAAATAATTTTCCCGAGAATAAAATTCAAGAAATTGACCGAATATCTATATTAATACAATTCTCATAATATAGACAACTAAAAGAGACTGAAAAAAAAAAGATTTTTATGAAAATTTATTTTAAATACCCCAAAATTTGAAGATTTTCACGAGTCTGGAGCGAAATGTCAATCAATTTACAGCTTCGAAGATTTTTCAAATAAGCAATTGACACAAAAAAGAAAAAAAATTAATTTACTGAAAAAGTTTGAATGTTCATTATTTTCACAAATTTGTGCTTGATAGATTTTAATGCATATTACCAATACGAGAAATATATCATCAGATATCTTATGCATACGCAGTGATAATTGTTTCTTGATGATATTTCTTAACGGGCAGCAAGTTAGCGATTTTTGAAAAATAAAATATTCATAAAAGCTAAAAACAATGTGTTTCCTTTAAACATGGTCCGTAATAGTATCTCAAACAATACGAGCAGTTTGAGTAAAATCAACGGTCTGTAAAAAAAACAAACCAGATTTCCAAACCAATTCCATAGACCGATGTCACCCACCAGACAGTTTGACTACGCCACCGCTGCCACAATGCATTAGAGGAACTTTAGTATTTTGTGATGCGTGCGACAACCTGCGCTCGAGCTTCGGCGCGTGCAGAGCACCAGAACGTCAAGTAGCCCAATGGCTTTTTTAACAACGAGTCTAAGGACGCCTTCCATACGTTTGATTCAATTCAAATTTAAAAAAAAAAAAACCTACGAGGAGAACTGACGAATACAAAAAGCATTTGAACCTAACTGCCAAAGGAAATCATACTTAACTCAGAACACTGAGTCTTTGATCACAAGTTCAAGAGACAAGAGTGACTAAAAACCTCAATCTACTAAGGGGAATCCGTTCTTTCGAGCAAATGGGATGTGAGTATTTTCGCCAGGAAAACTGTACAGTCATTGAAATTCAATATCGTTACCCTGACTCTCAATGACTAAATGTGTAAACTGGATTTTATAAATTATTGATGATCGGAGCGCATCGCAGAGCATAATTTCGGCAGGAATTTATATTTACTAGAGAGTTTTAGTGATCGTTCCGATGACTCGATGACGTACCCGATATCTGCCTCGCCTTCGCGCTCACATATAGTATCGTTATCGGGGGTATCGGAGGTATTGAACGTCTACTAAAACTCTCTAATGAGAAGCAAACATTAGGATGTTGTCGAGTTGAGAGCCGTATACAAAGGATCTCTGTGAAAGCAAGAGGATCTGATCGGAATACGAATTTGAACTCCGGACTGCCACTCCCTCTGAAAAGTGCGTCAAGTTTTTTTTTTTTTTTTTTTTTTGACTAGGCAATTTAAAATATTTACTTAAAAAGAAAACAAAACAAAATAATCTACAGCGTCTTTAAGTGAATTTAGGTTAAAACACTCACTTCACAATCCAGTGATTACACAAAATTTAGCATACTTCTGTGAGTGCAACGCGCATAAGGAGATTATCCCGAGAAAAACGTGAAAGTAAAAAATAAAAAGTTGTACTCACATTGAGATGCCTCTTGACATTTCCTGTCTGCTTCTTGACGCCGGACTTCTCCTCACTACAGTAACGGCAACGAAGAACAGTCTTGGTGCGATCTAGTGAACCACTGCCTACATAGTCGAAATGGTCACTTCAAATCGTCAGGAACCGTAAAGCCGGGAATCTTAATAAGGTCCACTTGTACTTTTGGTGCGTCTCCCATGTCGGCTACTCGGCTGACCATACTCTGAACGTCGATAACGTTGGCACTTATATAAGGTGGAAAGTCTTTCCCTCTTCCACCCGTCGTCTCAAGAGTATACACACACCGAACCGTCTCAATCGTACAAGTCCCATCTTAAAGAAAAAAGACCTTTAGACAACGATTTTGACAACAGCGGCGTACCAATGCTGTGGATGCGAGCACTTTTACCTGCAGAGAGGATTTCCAGACCGCACGCGGAGCACGCGCATTGTGTTCCGCATACGTACCCAGTGCTTCATGGAGAAACACAATTAGTCTACGACGGTACCGCCGGTGACGAAAATGACTGCCACATGGCTGATGATGTAAACAAACAACAACAACAAACCACTACTGGGTGGCGGCACGCGCTCCGTGGTCGCACATGTGCATCTTGAGGAGAAAAAAGACCTTTAGACAACGATTTTGACAACAGCGGCGTACCAATGCTGTGGATGCGAGCACTTTTACCTGCAGAGAGGATTTCAGACCGCACGCGAGCACGCGCATTGTGTTCCGCATACGTACCCGTGCTTCATGGAGAAACGCAATTAGTCTACCACGACGGTACCGCCGGTGACGAAAATGACTGCCACATGGCTGATGATGTAAACAAACAACAACAACAAAAAACTGCTGGGTGGCGGCGCGCTCCGTAGTCGCACAGGTGCATCTTGAAGAGAAAAAAGACCTTTAGACAACGATTTTGACAACAGCGGCGTACCAATGCGGATGCGAGCACTTTTACCTGCAGGAGGGATTTCAGACCGCACGCGAGCACGCGCATTGTGTTGCGCATACGTACCCGTGCTTCATGGAGAAACGCAATTAGTCACCGACAGTACCGCCGGTGACGCAAATGACTGCCACATGGCGGTGAGCAAACAAACAAAGCAACAACAACAAAAAACTACTGGGTAAGGCGGCACGCGCTCCGTGGTCACCGGGTGCATCTTGGAGAGAAAAAGACCTTTGACAACGGTATTTGACAACAGCGGCGTACCAATGCTGTGGATGCGAGCACTTTACCTACAGAGGATTTCAGACCGCACGCGAGCACGCGCATTGTGTTCATGCGTACCCGTGCTTCATGGAGAAACGCAATTAGTCTACGACGGTACCGCCGGTGACGAAAATGACTGCCACATGGCTGATGATGTGACAAGCAAACAACAACAACAAAAAACACTGCAAGGTGGCAGCACGCGCTCCGTGGTCGCCTGAGCGCATCTTGAGAAAAAAAGACCTTTAGACAACGATTTTGACAACAGCGGCGCACCAATGCTGTGGATGCGAGCACCTTTACCTGCAGAGGTTCAGACCGCGCACGCGCACGCGCATTGTGTTCCTGCCACGTACCCGTGCTTCATGGAGACACGCAATTAGTCCACGACGGTACCGCCGGTGACGAAAATGACTGCCACATGGCTGATGATGCTAAACAAACAACAACAACAAAAAACTACTGGGTGGCGGCACGCGTCCGTGGTCGCATATGTGCATCTTGAGAGAGAAAAGACCTTTAGACAACGATTTTGACAAAAGCGGCGTACCAATGCTGTGGATGCGAGCACTTTACCTGCAGAGAGGATTTCAGACCGCACGCAGCTACGCGCATTGTGTTCCACACACGTACCCGTGCTTTGGAGAAACGCAATTAGTCTACGACGGTACCGCCGGTGACGAAAATGGCTGCCACATCGCTGATGATGTAAACAAACAACAACAACAAAACACTACTGGGTGGCGGCACGCACTCCGTGGTCGCATGTGCATCTTGAGAGAAAAAAGACCTTTAGACAACGATTCGACAAAAGCTGGCGTACCAATGCTGTGGATGCGGCACTTTTACCTGCAGAGAGGGATTTCAGACCGCCGCGAGCACGCGCATTGTGTTTCCGCATACGTACGTGCTTCGGTCTACGACGGTACCGCCGGTGACGAAACTGACTGCCACACGGCTGATGATGTGAACAAACAGCAACAACAAACAGCTACTGGTGGCGGCACGCGCTCCGTGGTCGCCATGACATCTTGAGAGAAAAAAGACCTTTAGACAACGATTTTGACAAAAGCGGCGTACCAATGCTGTGGATGCGAGCACTTTTACCTGCAGAGAGGATTTCAGACTGCACGCGAGCACGCGCATTGTAGTTCCGCATACGTACCCGTGCTTCATGGAGAAACGCAATTAGTCTACGGACGGTACCGCGGTGACGAAAATGACTGCCACATGGCTGATGATGTAAACAAACAACAACAACAAACCACTGCTGGGTGGCGGCACGCGCTCCGTGGTCGCACATGCACATCTGGAGAGAGAAAAAAGACCTTTAGACAACGATTTTAACAAAAGCGGCGTACCAATACAGTGGATGCGAGCACTTTTACCTGCAGATGGGATTTCAGACCGCACGCGAGCACGCGCATTGTGTTCCGCACACGTACCCGTGCTTCATGGAGAAACAAAATACACGATGACGGGTACGACCGGCGGCGAAAATGACCGGCACACCGCTATGCTGGTATGTAGAAGCCTTAAAGGAACGACTGCACATTTTTCACACCCATCACGGTAGATTACTAATGTTAAGAGCTATGAATATCTATGCATGGTTACGTCACGTGATCTCAAATGAAACAAACATGTTGAATACAAAAGAAAAAAACGACTGAACATTATGGTATCTAGCATGTTAAAAGCTTAGTTACAACATATCCAGTCAAACTTGCTGTTATATGTTTTTTTCCGGTTTTTATTCTTATAGTAACATTCAGCCAGACTTGTACGTAGTTCAACTACTCTACTCAAGTTACTTGTAGTTTAATTACTTTTCTCTGTAGTTTAGCAACTTTCAATTACATTTTAATTCGGTAATTAGTAGTTTACTTTAATTACTTTTTCCGAGTAACTTCTACTCAAATCAAAAATTATTTTCGAATTCTAATGGCTGTTTTGCATATCAACAAACATTCCTGCACAAAAGAGATAAGATGCAAGATCAGCTGATATTTGTAGAGAGAGGAAGCATGTGGCGTAGGAAGGAGGGGGGGGAGAAAGTGATTTGGAGAGCCCGAAACCCCCAAATATTTTCAGAAGCCCCCACTGCAACAACACTGCTACGAGGCGCGGGGAGCGAACAGACACGACGCAAGAGAGGCCGAGTAACTGCGGAATTAGCGCCGAAGACTGGCGTTTCTTTGTTCCCCGAAGCTCAATGAGACTTGCTTGACCCATTTGGAGAAACGGCTGGTCCCCGCTTCTCCCCAGTGCAGAAACTCTCGCCCACTACAGGAAGTGCACATACTGCATCCCCACTCAAAGGAGGCAACAAAATGCAGCACCCGCTCTGAAGCTCATCTGGTGCTCCCGTAGTTGGTGCTGTACTCGAAGAATCGCGTACTAAAAGGCAACGCAGAGGTAACCTTTCTGCGTTGCCTTTCCTCCAAAACTCATAATATCCAGATCTTCGAAAATTCGAAGATTGTTCGAGAAACCATAGTAATTCCCACTAGCTTTTATATAAAAAATAATAAACAAGCAGTGGGTGGGAAGTACTCTAAAGTACATGGTACTACTGTTGAGAAAACTTGTAGTACTTTACTTAAAGCACATTCTCTAAGCATGTACTTGTACTTCCCTAAAGTGTTTCTTTCTGGTACTTTCTAAAGAAAGTAAAACTCCCGACTTCAATGTACATACCCCGAATTCGAGAACGAAAAATGGCGTATTGTCGTGTTAAAACGCGCTCTTTGGAGACGTCATCTGGTCATTTCTCTGAGTGAAGTAATGGCAGATATAAAGACCGATACAAATAAGTGCCTTATAAGTTGATTGCGTCAAATAGCTCGTCAGCGAGAGTAAAGCTACTACTCTGTGGCGATTTTACTTTATACAATATTTGCTGCAATTTCTATAAAAAACTGATGCACCTCCAATTAACCCTAAAGCAATGCATACCAGTTGAAAAAATACTCTATAGAGAATGAAAGGGCACCATTGAAGATTGTGTTAAAAGTACTTGCACTTTACCTTGAGAGATATTACTTCGGGTACATTGCACCCGGTGTACTAATACTTTACTTGAAGTACATAACCGTTCATTTACTTTGTACTTTACATCAAGTACTTTTTAGGCGTACTTTACGCAACACTGCAAACAAGCAAACACTGTCTAAAAAATCAAGCTCAGGCAGTGCCTAAACCTCAAAGTAGAAGTGATACATTCCCAGTACATCATTGCCAAAAAAAAAAAAAGTATAAACAATTAGAGCACGCAGAAGCAGAACCAGCACCAGCTATTAAAACATTTCCGTGTAAAAACAAGCCGATTCATATTTGGCTAGGTCAATTTCGCTAACGGATTAAAACCTATGTACTTTCTTGTTACCATAAAAAAACTTATAAATGTAACTCGAAAAGTACAATTCGCTACTTTTAACTTGATGACGATGAATTTTCTCAATCGTACTTTCGATAGTAGTAATTTCTTCTATCAATAGTACGTGATTGAGAAAATTCATCGTCATCAAGTTAAAAGTAGCGAATTGTACTTTTCGAGTTACATTTATAAGTTTTTTTATGGTAACAAGAAAGTACATAGGTTTTAATCCGTTAGCGAAATTGACCTAGCCAAATATGAATCGGCTTGTTTTTACACGGAAATGTTTTAATAGCTGGTGCTGGTTCTGCTTCTGCGTGCCTAATTGTTTATACTTTTTTTTTTTTTGGCAATGATGTACTGGGAATGTATCACTTCTACTTTGAGGTTTAGCACTGCCTGAGCTTGATTTTTTAGACAGTGTTTGCTTGTTTGCAGTGTTGCGTAAAGTACGCCTAAAAGTACTTGATGTAAAGTACAAAGTAAATGAACGGTTATGTACTTCAAGTAAAGTATTAAGTACACCGGGTGCAATGTACCCGAAGTAATATCTCTCAAGGTAAAGTGCAAGTACTTTTAACACAATCTTCAATGGTGCCCTTTCATTCTCTATAGAGTATTTTTTCAACTGGTATGCATTGCTTTAGGGTTAATTGGAGGTGCATCAGTTTTTTATAGAAATTGCAGCAAATATTGTATAAAGTAAAATCGCCACAGAGTAGTAGCTTTACTCTCGCTGACGAGCTATTTGACGCAATCAACTTATAAGGCACTTATTTGTATCGGTCTTATATCTGCCATTACTTCACTCAGAGAAATGACCAGATGACGTCTCCAAAGAGCGCGTTTTAACACGACAATACGCAATTTTTCGTTCTCGAATTCGGGGTATGTACATTGAAGTCGGGAGTTTTACTTTCTTTAGAAAGTACCAGAAAGAAACACTTTAGGGAAGTACAAGTAAATGCTTAGAGAATGTGCTTTAAGTAAAGTACTACAAGTTTTCTCAACAGTAGTACCATGTACTTAGAGTACTTCCCACCACTGCTTGTTTATTATTTTTTATATAAAAGCTAGGGGAATTACTAAGGTTTCTCGAACAATCTTCGAATTTTCGAAGATCTGGATATTATGAGTTTTGGGAGGAAAGGCAACGCAGAAAGGTTACCTCTGCGTTGCCTTTTAGTACGCGATTCTTCGAGTACAGCACCAACTACGGGAGCACCAGATGAGCTTCAGAGCGGGTGCTGCATTTTGTTGCCTCCTTGAGTGGGGATGCAGAATGTGCACTTCCTGTAGTGGGCGAGAGTTTCTGCACTGGGGAGAAGCGGGGACCAGCCGTTTCTCCAAATGGGTCAAGTAAGTCTCATTGAGCTTCGGGGAACAAAGAAACGCTAGTCTTCGGCGCTAATTCCGCAGTTACTCGGCCTCTCTTGCGTCGTGTCTGTTCGCTCCCCGCGCCTCGTAGCAGTGTTGTTGCAGTGGGGGCTTCTGAAAATATTTGGGGGTTTCGGGCTCTCCAAATCACTTTCTCCCCCCCCTCCTTCCTACGCCACATGCTTCCTCTCTCTACAAATATCAGCTGATCTTGCATCTTATCTCTTTTGTGCAGGAATGTTTGTTGATATGCAAAACAGCCATTAGAATTCGAAAATAATTTTTGATTTGAGTAGAAGTTATCTCGGAAAAAGTAATTAAAGTAAACTACTAATTACCGAATTAAAATGTAATTGAAAGTTGCTAAACTACAGAGAAAAAGTAATTAAACTACAGTAACTTGAGTAGAGTAGTTGAACTACGTACAAGTCTGGCTGAATGTTACTATAAGAATAAAACCGGAAAAAAACATATAACAGCAAGTTTGACTGGATATGTTGTAATCTAAGCTTTTAACATGCTAGATACCATAATGTTCAGTCGTTTTTTTCTTTTGTATTCAACATGTTTGTTTCATTTGAGATAACGTGACGTAACCATGCATAGATATTTATAGCCTCTTAACATTAGTAATCTACCGTGATGGTGTGAAAAATGTGCAGTCGTCCTTATAAGGCTTCTACAATACCAGCCAGCGGTGTGCCGGTCATTTCTGCCGCCGGTCGTACCGTCATCGTGATATTTTTTCTCCATGAAGCACGGGTACGTGTGCGGAACACAATGCGCGTGCTCGCGTGCGGTCTGAAATCCCATCTGCAGGTAAAAGTGCTCGCATCCACTGCATTGGTACGCCGCTTTTGTTAAAATCGTTGTCTAAAGGTCTTTTTCCTCAAGATGCACATGTGCGACTACGGAGCGTGCCGCCACCCAGTAGCTGTTTGTTGTTGTTGTTTGTTTACATCATCAGCCATGTGGCAGTCATTTTCGTCACCGGCGGTACCGTCGTAGACCAATTGCGTTTCTCCATGAAGCACGGGTACGTATGCGGAACACAATGCGCGTGCTCGCGTGCGTGTCTGAAATCCCATCTGCAGGTAAAGTGCTCGCATCCACAGCATTGGCACGCCGCTTTTGTCAAAATCGTTGTCTAAAGGTCTTTTTTCTCTCTCAAGATGTACATGTGCGACCACGGAGCGTGCCGCCACCCAGTAGTTGTTTGTTGTTGTTGTTTGTTTACATCATCAGCCATGTGGCAGTCATTTTCGTCACCGGCGGTACCGTCGTAGTGACTAATTGCGTTTCTCCATGAAGCACGGGTACGTATGCGGAACACAATGCGCGTGCTCGCGTGCGGTCTGAAATCCTCTCTGCAGGTAAAAGTGGCTCGCATCCACAGCATTGGTACGCCGCTGTTGTCAAAATCGTTGTCTAAAGGTCTTTTTTCTCTCTCAAGATGCACATGTGCGACCACGGAGCGCGTGCCGCCACCCAGTAGTGGTTTGTTGTTGTTGTTTGTTTACATCATCAGCCATGTGGCAGTCATTTTCGTCACCGGCGGTACCGTCGTAGACTAATTGCGTTTCTCCATGAAGCACGGGTACGTATGCGGAACACAATGCGCGTGCTCGCGTGCGGTCTGAAATCCTCTCTGCAGGTAAAAGTGCTCGCATCCACAGCATTGGTACGCCGCTGTTGTCAAAATCGTTGTCTAAAGGTCTTTTTTCTTTAAGATGGGACTTGTACGATTGGAGACGGTTCGGTGTGTGTGGTATACTTCTGAGACGACGGGTGGAAGAGGGAAAGACTTTCCACCTTATATAAGTGCCAACGTTATCGACGTTCAGAGTATGGTCAGCCGAGTAGCCGACATGGGAGACGCACCAAAAGTACAAGTGGACCTTATTAAGATTCCCGGCTTTACGGTTCCTGACGATTTGAAGGACCATTTCGACTATGTAGGCAGTGGTTCACTAGGATCGCACCAAGACTGTTCTTCGTTGCCGTTACTGTAGTGAGGAGAAGTCCGGCGTCAAGAAGCAGACAGGAAATTTCAAGAGGCATCTCAATGTGAGTACAACTTTTTATTTTTACTTTCACGTTTTTCTCGGGATAATCTTCCTTATGCGTTGCACCACAGAAGTATGCTAAATTTTGTGTAATCACTGGATTGTGAAGTGAGTGTTTTAATCCAAATTCACTTAAAGACGCTGTAGATTATTTTGTTTTGTTTTCTTTTTAAGTAAATATTTTAAATTGCCTAGTCAAAAAAAAAAAAAAAAAACTTGACGCACTTTTCAGAGGGAGTGGCAGTCCGGGAGTTCAAATCCTCGCTATTCCTGATCAGATCCTCTATTGCTTTCACAGAGATCCTTTGTATACGGCCTCTAACTCGACAACATGCAGGCATCGAATTGCGTCATTAGTCATCGAACGATCATTACTCTCTAGTAAATATAAATTCCTGCCGAAATTATGCTCTGCGATGCGCTCCGATCATCAATAATTTATAAAATCCAGTTTACACATTTAGTCATTGAGACAGGGTAACGATATCGAATTTCAATGACTGTACAGTTTTCCTGGCGAAAATACTCACATCCCATTTGCTCGAAAGAACGGATTCCCCTTAGTGATTGAGGTTTTTAGTCACTCTTGTCTCTTGAACTTGTGATCAAAGACTGGTGTTCTGAGTTAAGTATGATTTCCTTTGGCAGTTAGGTTCAAATGCTTTTTGTATTCGTCAGTTCTCCCTGTAGGTTTGTTTTTTTTAAATTTGAATTAGAACAAACGTATGGAAGGCGTCCTTAGACTCGTTGTTAAAAAAAGAGCCATTGGGCTCTTGACGTCTTGTGCTCTGCACGCGCCGAGCTCGAGCGAGGTTGTCGCACGCTCAAAAATACTAAAGTTCCCTCAATGCATTGTGGCAGCGGTGGCGTAGTCAAACTGTCTGGTGGGTGACATCGGTCTATGGAATTGGTTTGGAAATCTGGTTTGTTTTTTTTTACAGACCGTTGATTTTACTCAAACTGCTCGTATTGTTTGAGATACTATTACGGACCATGTTTAAAAGGAAACACATTGTTTTTTTAGCTTTTATGAATATTTTTTTTTCAAAATCGCTAACTTGCTGCCCGTTAAGAAATATCATCAAGAAACAATTATCACTGCGTAGCATAAGATATCTGATGATATATTTCTCGTATTGGTAATATGCATTAAAATCTATCAAGCACAAATTTGTGAAAATAATGAACATTCAAACTTTTTAGTAAATTAATTTTTTTTCTTTTTTGTGTCAATTGCTTTATTTGAAAATCTTCGAAGCTGTAAATTGATTGACATTTCGCTCCAGACTCGTGAAAATCTTCAAATTTTGGGGTATTTAAAATAAATTTTCATAAAAATCTTTTTTTTTTTCAGTCTCTTTTAGTTGTCTATATTATGAGAATTGTATTAATATAGATATTCGGTCATATTTCTTGAATTTTATTCTCGGGAAAATTATTTACCTAAATAAGCTGATTTTTAGCTTGACTCCCAGTCGTCAGTTTAGGAATACTGACTTCACCGCAAAGTGATTAGTCAACTCAATACTAGCCGCTGTTAAAAAAAAAAAAAATCTTTAGCATGACGTATAGGCGTTTTGCACCTGACGTCACTTCCGGTTAGAGTCAAAATCGAAACCAACATTGTCGTCTGCTATTAGCGCATTGGCGCCTTGTTGAAGGCATTCCGCGTCTTATTGCGGGAGCATTAACAGGGTCATTGAGCCGTCTTTGTATAACCACATTTCAGAATATTTTCTTGTCCTAGTCCATCACAAAGAGGTTCCTCACCTGACACGAAGTGCGGTCCACAAACGCTTTAGTTGGGTGTATGAGGCTTTTTGTCGAGATCATAAAAGTTAATTAATATAATATTCTAGAGCAAAATGTCCGAT
The DNA here is from genome assembly GCA_037355805.1 of Ixodes ricinus. NCBI lineage: Eukaryota > Metazoa > Arthropoda > Arachnida > Ixodida > Ixodidae > Ixodes > Ixodes ricinus. The sequence continues at coordinate 17,976 of JAZHYW010036976.1, forward strand.
GCATTTGGCCGCGTCGGAACGGCGGGTAGACGCGGACATCGGGGGCCTGATGAACCAATATCATTGGACTCGCATTAATATGCACAAAGAAGCAAAAACATCGCATGTAATGTCTGTGCCTTGTTATTTTCTCTCTTTGCAGAAAAACGCCGAAATCGCGCACTGACAAAATTAAATAAAACCTGACAAGCGCTCGAGCAACTTAGGAATTGTAGCGGCAAAGCCTAACCCTTCGTCTTTTTTTTTTTCTGATCTTTTGTCGCTTTTTGTATGTTTTTTCTCGGGACCGCCGATGTCAGCGCCTATGATTTGACGCGTACTCGCCATGGTCGAGGTTGCGCCGGCGTATCCTTCTGGGCTATTCTACGACGCCGGCGAACCGATTGCTCGAGAGTCGCCTTGTCCTGGTTCGTAATGATTGCCGCAATTCTAGAAAAAGCGATACTGCTGGCGTTAGCTCCGCTTTGTCGCCGACTTTTACAGCTGGAACAATTATTACGGCGAAAATGACCATTTTAAAGCTCGAGTAAGCGGACAAACTGAGTGCGAACATGTCCCAGAATCACACCAAAATAGCATAACAGCGACAAATGCCTCCAGGATGGATTCTGGCAGGTTTCGGGTGAGATTTACAAACCGGTAGTAGCGTTGCATCATGGTCTCGCAGGAACCCCATTTCTTGGTATACCTTAGTCATAATTTCAGGAGTAAGAGCAAAACGTCAACCAGTGCGTAAAATTAAACAATTCAGTTCTCCTTACGTCGCATTTATGTCACAGTCAAGGCACCGTGGCGCGAGCCAGACCTAATATTTCTAACTCGACAAGATAGTATTTCCTTATGCGCCGAGAAACTGAGGGAGAGGAGGAGACGAGGGCACGCGGGGACGTCAGAATGCCGAGCTCTGGTTCCAAGTTCTGATCAAAGCCTTTGTCCCCACAGCACTAGTCGATCGCTTTAAAATGCCAAACGTGGGCGTCCGGCGTTTGGCTCCGGATTCAAAACGCTTTCGACGAGTGCAGCGGAGACTCAAAGCCTGGGTCCCACTGCTCATACATCATACCAAAGACAGTCTGTAGCGACGAGTCACCGCACATCCGGGTTCGAATGCCGCGTGTTACAGTTTCTCCTGAACTCATTACCATGCGGTACTCGAAGCACGAACCTCGCGGTGACTGGCGCTTTGAATCTGCATGCACTGTCTTATGTGCGATGGCATAAGCACCGTGACCCCGGCCTAAGGCAGCTTGCTTTAGGTCTACCTCACTTATTATTCGAATTAGAGCTCGGCGTTCTGAAGTCCCCGCGCCCACTCGTCGCCTCATCTTCCCCCACTTTCTCGGCGCATTCGAATAATTGCTCAAGTATTATGAGACAACGATAAGCGTGATTAAGGGAATGAACCCTTCAGTGCAGCAGTTTAGCACATGTGTGGTTTTCGTGCGCACACATGCATTAGGATTGAGTGAGAACATGCGTAGTACAACCCGGCCCACTGCGATCACTTCTTTCCTTGCATGCCCAAGTATAAATAAGTGTAAATATGACGGACCTTCAGAGAATACGTGCACGGACAGAGCTGAAAGTCAGAGCTTTGTCCGTGTACATTTTCTCTTGTCCTTTGTGTTGCTTGCGCTATTTTTAATTTTTAACAATCCCAGTGCAAGGTTGCACTGGGATTCTTAAAATGCGATGCCGAAAGAGAACTACCGCCTAAGCCCCATATGCCATTTGAAGCACATTTCGGTGCGTATCTATATATGAATTGTTACGTTGTACTATTGAGGTTGTGCAAGTATAAAGTTCAAATTAAATACTGATTGGTTCGAATTTTTAAGTGATGATGTTAATGTTTTACTTTCTTGAAAGATATGTTCTTCAGTTTTATATTTTTATATGTATTTTTCACTTTATTGTTAGAACGAGTTATCAAGTATTTGTACCTTTTTGTTTTATTCTTTCTAACGAACACCTAATACACCTCTTACGGCGCGTTTTCTGAACCTCGGATCCGACCTAAGAGCTTCACCGCAGTGTTGCAACAATCCCAATAATAAGAACAAAATGAAAGGTAGCTGTTCATTTGATATCATATTGTTCAAATTAGTCATTTATGTTATTTGTTACATCGACTCAAATGAGTATCCAAATACCTGTTTCCTTTGCGCGCTTTACGCAATCACTCTAGCCGAAAACTACCTTTTCTTTCTGGCGTTCATTTTTCAGACTAAAATGTCCCCTGTGCTTGATGCAACTGAAGTACTCACTAGTATACCATATTCAAAGTCGAGATGCTTTTTCTTTGAATGCAACATTTGTTTGAAATATTACGTCAGAAAGGACATTCTTCGTAAAGAAGAGAGTAAGATTGTAGTCGTTATGAGCTTTTTCAAGTTTTGCGTGAACCACAGGCATGCAGGAAACGGTTTTACCTATTCTTTCGAATCTATGTCACAACAAATGGCACACATCTCCACGACAAGATAGAGTATTTAGCTGCTTATGCGATGTGATTACTTTTTTTCTTTGTTTCGAGTGTTTGTAGAGCTACGGCGACGCTAAAATGCCAAACGACGATGTTCACACATGAGTTGTACGATGTCTATTTAACGGCCTGTAACAAAAAATACAGAAAAAATTGCTGCGGTCTGCAAACAAGATTGATATATGTAACTAAGAATAACATTATATCTTTTTAATACGGCTTACCTAATATTGGTATATTATTTATCTCACCAACCGGTTAATATTTGCATACAGTACAGGTCCACGCAAGCACACACTCAATGCTTAATCCGACGCGCGCAAATTCCGCACGACAATTATACACTCATGTTAAAGTTCTCCCCAGGTGATTCGTCACTGTTTACCTCATTTTATACACGTATCGCTGTCCCAGAGGAACTTCAACGATTCTTCTAATAAGGCATACTCTTCTGCCAGTGTTTTAACTATCATGTCTGACTCGCCACGGTAGTATTAGAGGCGACGTAAGGGGTACCGTGCTCCATTTAGACCTTGTGCGATATTTTGGGGTTAATCTTACAATTATGAGAAATATATATCGTAGAATACGTCATATCAAAATAAGACGACGACGACGAAAATAATCTCTGAAGATGGGGAACAAGGGGGACAAAGGACAAACACAAATCTCCAAACACAGCTACGTGACTGGTACGCGACCAAAAGAATCCGCCTGGTCCTTGTCCAGCTCGCTTGCACCTTTGCATTTAGTTGAATTATCATCATACTAAAGTAGTTTTCTGCGATATCTGCTATTCTTGAGTCCACCAACAACATTGCAGTAAAGCGAGCATTCCCAAGCCGACGGCTGAGAGTCAAGCGAAAAATGGCTTATTTAACTGGCTCCCAAGAAGAAAACAGACAAAACAAAGAGCAGCCAATAATTATATCCTCCTTATAGGCAGTTAATTAAAAAAAATGTAAGACAATATAACGTCCTTGTTCTTTCAAATATGATAACCTCGAACTCACGAGTTTGTTGTAAAACAGCAATTTGTTCAACTGCTTGTCTCAATAATAGAACAAACAAAAGTCATCCAATATTTATATCCAGTGATTCTCAACCTTGTGAGCAGCCATTTTAATAAATGATAAAAAATGGAATTTCAAAATTGATCTGAAAATCGCCAAACAAATTTGAAATAGGTTATAATATGTTCGCAAGTGCCATCAAGCTTAAGCGGATAGCTTAGGTTCATGTCGACGCACACGGGTCTGTTTTATGACATAGTTCGTAGCGTTTAGTTTTGTACAATAATCTCAATATAACATAACCTTTATTGAGTTGAAAGTTTGCGCTTGCGGTTGCTTTAAAAAATGCCATACAACTAAAAATAATGATTCCATCCTAAAAAAAGAAAAAACGTTCGAACTAGTTCTGCTATATGAAAAATAGAACCCGTTTGAGCAAAGTCAACAGTATGTAAGTAACAGCCTCAGCAGCTAAAAAAATCAAATTGACTTTTGGACGTAATTCACCACATGGCACTTCGACATTTTTTCTATAACTTGCTGATTTTTACTTTTTTCAACATAGCAGTTCTATCCATTGCAGGAAATAGGCTATAACATAATATTTGCGAACAAATAAAAAGCCGACCGGCCCTCTCCCTTCCCGTCAGGTTTGGTCAAATTCAAACGAAGCCACAATAAATTGTGCTCCACTGATAAACAATTAGTGGTGTGCAAGTATTGGAATTTTAAATTTCAAGGAAGAACTGAATAATTGACCGAATAATTTATTTGGGCTTTCTGATTTCTAGTTTTTGAGTTTTCAGAATGATTCTACAGATTGGTCAACTGAATGAAATCCGAGCTTATCCGAGAACTCCGCCTACAGGTAACAGTCGCCGAAGGCTTCAATCAGGTGTACATGAAATATATACTGTAAACGACGGAATTTTCGCGTGGACCTAATTTTCGCGAATTTCGCGAACCGCCTCCGATTCGCGAACAATAGGTCCCGCGAAAATTTTAAAATTTTCGCGGGACCTATTGTTTTTGGATTCCGCGAAAATTCTGGATTCTGCGAAAACGAGAACCCGCGAATAATTTTAATTTTTCAACTTTGGCCCGATTCTGCGAAAATCTGAGCCCGCGAAAATTCCGTCGTTTCACAGTATATATATATATATATATATATATATATATATATATATATATATATATATATATATATATATATATATATATATATATCATGCGGCGTTTATAGCGGGGACCACTCTTCTTCAGAATGGCAATTCGGCGCTATTCCGCCCTAGTTCAACACGCACAGCAAACAGTTATAGGAATAGAAGCCCGAAAACAGAATAATAAGGAAGATAGAGAATGCGGGTGGGCCCGAGCGGACGGTCCCCCAAAACCCGACCCTCCCCCCCTCCCTCTCCCTCCCTCCCCCGTCTTCCCCGAGACGCCTCGGGGAAGACGGGGGGGCCTTCGAAAACGCGAGGGCCTTCCTGCACAAAGCAAAAACGCCGCAACATGCAAAAAAAAAAAAAAGCTTTTGACAGCTTTGTTGCAAAATAAACACACACACACACAAAATCATAAAGCGATTTTTTTAACGAGAAAATGACACAAAGGGGGAGGAGTAGTGCACAAAGGAACGCACACTGAGCAAAGCCCCAAAAAGGCAAAAAGGGGGAACCGTGGCAGCATCAACAGTGTTGACGCACGCGTCTATTCGATGATTCGCATCGTCACAGAATACCTACTTCGATGAAAACAAAAGAAAGGAAAAAACACAAAGCGCAACATCAGGCGCATGACATTCCTGTCTCCCTTTAATCGAACATAAATCACTTGTGACGTTGAGCAATCCGCTGAGCAGTGTGGATTGCGAACCTATTTCAAGCAACATATGACAAACAATTGGAAACAGGAGTAACAGTTATCATTGAAGTTTTAACCCACCTTGTCCACTAATCTCGCTCCCCGAGGCGTCCAGCCGGAGTGCCGGAAATATATAGTAGTCATTGAAAGCTTAAGAAACTCCAAGCACAGCTTTATGTTCACGCGTCCTGCTTCATGATTCGTACTTCGGCCTTCCTATAGGTGAAAGGTGCCATGAATCGAACTTTTGGCTAGGTAAATGATTTTAGATTAGTATTTTACTTATAGCATATCGTTTAGTGGGGCCGAAAGAGAGTAGAAAGTCAAAAGTCCGCTTTTCGGTACAAAATTCGAAAATAGATCGGACTATTTCGTACCTCGTTTCCTTCCGCAAGCTATCCGCCTTTTCACTGTGATATATCCGCGGTACCCAAAGCACGTCAGTCGGTTCAGCTCAAACATCGGACACGAGCACCGCGTCACACGAAGGCAGTGCTCGTGTCGTCAACAATCAAACATGCTACTCCGTCGACGAACAATTGAATTCGCGTTCGTGGCCAATGAAGTGCCGTGACGGTACTTATCACCTCCTGCGAATGACAAGCTCTATGGTGTGCTTAAAAGCACGGTGTAAGCTTGGAGTCATCGCACCGGTGCTCAAGCACGTGACGACGATGTGATTTCTTATTTCGCTTTCGAGTTGAGGAGGAAAGCTAAGGAGGAAGAAGTTGAAAAAAATTGACCGCATCTCTACGTGGTTAATAATTTTGATTGGGGCGAAGCTCTGCTGGTGGTGCTTGTCTGCGTAGACGCTGAGCCGCAGCATGCTGAGCATTTCGTTCGTTTTCATCCATGTCAGAAAGAGAATGTGTGGTATGGAACGTGGTTATATACGCATTTGAGCATTTGACCGCAGCGCCCTCTCGTCTATAAACGTTGAGCCAAGGCATGCAAAGTTTAACGCGATTATATACGCATTTGACCGCAGCGCCCTCTGCTGTATAGACGTTAAGCGGCTACATGCAACGTTTCATCCATGAAATCCCCAGCTCTTGAGTTACTACCACATCTCGAGCCCCTACTCGTCCCGCAGTCATGGCCGAGGTGGTTAAGACGATGGATTAGAAATTCGTTGGGGTCTCCCCGCACAGGTTCAAATCCTGTCGACTGCGCAAACAGACTTTTTTTTTTTCATCCTTTTTTTCATCTTTTTTTTCTTACACGAGCACGTGAGCACGTGCTCACGTGCTCGTGAGCTCACGAGCAGGAGCACAAGCACCGGACGCCGGAGCTACGGACACCTACGGAGATGGCTAGCCCCCAAGGGGCTTCGCCCCTAAAATCCTTTTAAGACTGCAATTTCATCGGCTGCGCAGCGATAATTAGATGCACGGAAATCGGTACTTGCCAAGCTCTGCGTTTTTTAAGCTGCACTTACGTCCAGTGACAACATGGCTCAGCATCGCTGGGTCCTTTAAATAGCACATTGCGCGTTCATGCGTAAATCAATAAACACATTCTTCAGCTGCCTGTCATATCTGGCGTTAGCGTATGTGATCAATAACATCTATTTTATTCGTGCTCGCCGCTCTCGGTTCTGCTTGCACCGCAGCGGCGACACAACCGCCGACACACATATATATATATATATATATATATATATATATATATATATATATATATATATATATATATATATATATATATATATATATATATATATATATATATATATATATATATATATATGCGCGTTTTTGTTTTTGTAACAAGAAAAAAGTAGCATTCGATATTTGATTTGAAGTTCGACTTTTTAAAACACATTCAGTTCCATTTATATTCCAGCGAAAATTCCACTATTCGCATACCCCTATAAATAGCTTTTTTTTTCTTCTCGTTTCGTAACATATTCTTTTATCGCCATTTTTTTTACTTTCAATTCTGCAGTTATAACTTAAAAGTGACTCAAGCTCTCTGCTAAAAAAAAACAAAAAAAAACGACTAATCAAAAATATTTTTTTTTTTTTTTATAGATTCAACACAAAGAGGCGTACGCTGATGCTCAGATCAAGAAGCAGAGGACTCTGGACAGTGCCGTTGCTGTGTTCAAGCAACATCAACAAGACAAAAAGAAGCTGGCACCATCGGACAGTTATCAGAAGGCGTTTAATAGATATCTCGCTGAGATGATCGCCGTCGACGGCCTTCCTCTCTCATTTACAAAGGGACTTGGGTTCAAGCGCCTCATGGAATTTTTGAAACCGGAGGTGAATGTGATGTCTCCCCGGACAATGGGAAGAATTATTGAAGACCTTGCAAAAAAGTGCGCCATGCCATCACTGGCAGCGGATCTCGCACAGTGCCGAAGTCGCTCGCTGCATTTTATTGTGGACTTATGGTCTAGCAGGTCAAAGGGACTCGATAACTGGTATCAAAGTTCAGTTCGTTTCAAATTGGAAGTTGAACACGTATACCCTTGCATTTAAACATTTCCCGGGTAATCACACCGGTGATCATATCAGGGAGGCATTCGAACAAGAGCTTTTGGAACGCGGCATTAAGCTGCACCAGATCGGGTGCGTTGTTTGCGACAACGCATCCAACATGAGCAAGGCATTCAATATGTCTATGATCACGGAGGACAAGCGGTGCGGCAGCGCTGCAGCAACTGATCCTGATTGTGAAGAAGATGAAGCCAGCCCTGAGGACTGCTCAGCCTACGGAGCTTGATCTTGCGAGAGCACTCCAGCCCGTGCCACCGCATTAGATGCGCTGCACATACTCTGCAGCTGGCAGTAAATGGCGCCCTCAGGAAAGATCAAGCCTCCAAGGAGCTTCTCGACGTAGTCAACAGGGTAGTGAACCTCTTCAGGAGGTCACCCCTGTGGACAGGGCGCCTAAAGGAAATTTGCAGTAAGACCTAGTCCCAGCAACTGGAACCCGCTGGAATTCTGTCTTGGCCGCACTGAAGCGCCTCACCCAGGTATGTGGTTTTAAAATATATACAGAAAAGTGTTTTCTGGAAGGTTTTCTACATATCCTTTGGAATTTAATGAGTTATATATTAGTAAATTACAATAATTGCCTTAATATGTTTTTCGGAGGTGCCCGCAAAGTGCAATTTAACACATATTGTAGCTGACAAAAATTCGGCATACATATATGTATCTTGATTTGTGAAAAATAAGACATGAGAATATATTAAAATATATCCTGGGAAATTAAAATAGCGGGGTATTATAGTGCATTTATTGAACGCAGACTTCAACAACATAACGAAGTGAAGATGACCCCGACTGCAAAATATTTGACCGATTACGTAGCGCCATTTCTTGTGCCTTATACCTAGTTCGTTGCACATAAAAACCGCACGAAACTTCAACCAAAAACTCCCCCTCCCCTCAAAAAGAAAAAATGGCGTGTTTACGGAATTTTTCCGTTTTCGGAGAATTGCGTCCACACACACACACACACACACAAAAAAAAAGTGATTGAGTACTTAATGCGCCTTGCGTGTGTTGAGTACTACTGAGTTCACACTACGGACGCAACCCTCAGATCTTTTATATCACATGCAAACGTAAGCGCAAGAAGCGGAACGATTTTTTTGAGAGTACATACATGAAATCGCGGCCTAAACGAACTCATTCCGCTTCTTGCGCTTAGGTTCGCGTGCGTTATGAGAGATCGGCGAGCTCCGTTCGTAGCGTGAACCTGACATAATTTAACCTAGAAAAGGTAAAGGAAAGCTTCAATTTGTTTAGCGCGATATTATGTATGTATCAAGTCAAAGCAGCTTCACACTAGTTCGTAACGATTGAACCTTGTTTTAAGCAAGCTCTGGCGGGCACATTTTTTTAGTACTGGCAACCTGGAAAATCTGTAACAATTTAATGTCCACCTAGAACAACAACGTACACAAGGGTCTTATTTCCGGGAACATTCTTGCTATACTCAGTTTCACATTGAAAGGAGAACATGAATCACGGGGTTTAGACAAGCATAAATATCTTCTTGTTTTAAAATCTGAAATAATCATAGCACATCAAATACCAGTGTAATTGTGATGCACATACCATGTCGCACATCAAACTTATGAGCCTTAAAAATTTCGCGTGCTAATATAACGAATTTTTTTTTTTAGAAACGGTGGATTTTCGTGAACGTTCGGTAGAAAACCTTCATGACGTATGTGGGCTCAACTTTGGCCCGAAACCAATCTTGCAGGCAGATGTCTTCGATGCTGTTGAGCAGCTCGTGCAAGAGCACAATGAAACCCGGACAAGCAGGGCTATCGATGCTGTGCCTCCCATCTTCACACAGTCGCGCCTGGCTGAACTGCAAGGCCTCCTCAAGCCGCTTGGCGATGCAACCGACAGACTTCAAGGGGACGGAGTAACGTCTGCAATCTTGCATCTCTGCATCAGCACGTAGCTACATCCAGATAAAAACCTACCCGGCTGAAGAGTGAGATACATATTTATTATATTTTACCTAAAGATTCAAAACTATAGTCACTAACAGCCAAGGCGGAGAATAAAATTCAAGATTCAAATCAGACCACCTTTACTATAATGATTTAAATAAAAACTTTCGCGCAAAGAGACTTCCAAAAATTTATTTTGTATTTACCGTTTGGCCATTATATGTGCTGTATATGCGCATCTGTGTCTTATTTAAATCAAAGATTCATCACACAAGGAAGATTTATATAAAGCTGAACACGAGCAAAGAAAAGTGCTCTTCAACGCAGATCGAAGCATTGAGCGTTTGTTATACCTTCCACTTTGTTCGTCAATTACACAATGTCCTACTGCAAGCAAATCAAAATGCGGAAGAACCGTACGGAAAAATAGAAAAGTAATGTCGTATTTCAAGCAAATCAGAACGCAAAATAAAAAGGAAATAAGGCCTTTTATTCAAGCTAGGAAATCAAGTTGTTTTTGTTCTAGTATCATAAATTTTAGATCACTGAAAAGGTGTTAATCTAATTTTACTTTTATTTACAGCAATTATTTCTTCTGCATTGTTATCACTATCAGTGATCGTAGGGAGCAATAATCTTAAATTTTTAAAATGCATCGATTGAAAAATAATAACTATTTTCTAGCTACAGTAATTTAAATCAAATAAATCTGACATGATTATTATCAATTTTTTTCCTCACTTTTCTGACGCTTAGATAAGGCATGACGTGGCGAGCATATTATCGCTTCGCAGCCAATAAGATTGCGGCAACAGCTGATTAGAATACCGGAGAACAAATCACGTGGTTAGAAAAAACAAACAAAATAAGCCAAGCTCTGCGTTTATTGAGTTGTCAGTGACTGTAAGTGAAAGCTGTTTTATGTGCCATATTCAAGTATTTCTGCAAACAAAGCAATCGAAGAAGCTTAAATTATTAGGATTTTATAGGAGTGATTTAGATTTTATAGCGCCTCGTTTCAACGCTAACTTAGCAAGCAATTAAGTTGCGGCCCGCGCGAGTCAATCGCGGGGTCTTGCAAAACGCTCCAGAGAACCAACCCCAGCGGCCTATCTACCGCGGCCAATCACTGCGGCTCAGCGAATGAAAAAGTCTAAAAAAAACATTCCTATCAAACCTTCTCCTTCCTTAGTAATATAGGCCCTGTGGAGTGCATTGCGGGAAAGTAGACCGTCAGATATTCTAGATTTCTCCGTTGAAAAGCACTCCAGTGGAGAGCAAGAGTCTTCCCCTTTAAAAGCTATGTTGAAACGAAATAAGCTGGTGGTTTTATTTTTTGCAAAACAAGCTTGGTCTGCCGCGCACGACGTGAAGTCTCTACCTCGTCAAGCTGTCAAATGAGACTACTGCCATAGTTTAAAGTGCGAACTATACTTCGTCTCACCTTAGCATGCGACTATTGTTAGCCGCGCATGCTAAAAGCGCGAGCTATAGTTGCTACGGATGAAGCCTCGGCGGCTGCACGGGCGCTCGTGCAGCGAGTGCTCCAGTCAAGGCAGTCAAGGCTGGCCGCTCGCGCTTGCACAGCCTTCGCAGTTAGTCCATGCTAAGGTGAGACGAAGTATAGCCCGTTTTGCTTGCTTTGAGACGTGCCTTTCATACTTCGTCTCACCTTAGTATGGACTATTGTTAGCCGCGCGTGCTGAAAGCGCGAGGTAGTCGCTTTGAATGAAGCCGCGGCGGCTGCACGAGCGCTCGTGCAGCAAGTGCTCTAGTCAAGGCAGTCAAGGCTGGCCGCTCGCGCTAGCACAGCCTTCGCGGTTAGTCCATGCTAGGGTGAGACGAAGTATAGCGCATGCTCTCGTATTGAGGAAGAAAGGTTCAAAGTCGTGATCTCGTGCTCTCGCGCTTCTGCCTTGGCCGCGGTCTCAGCTTAAAGCCACGGCCCACTGCCTATACATCATAAAAAAGGCACAATGTTCGCTGGAGACATAATCATAAAGTTATGTGTCAACTATAAAACCTTTCAGAAAAAAAAAAAAAAGGGGGGGCTTCTGGTCGCCTTTTGAAGCGTCGAACATGCGCGTGCTGGGGTGAGGGAATCCCACGCTGGGCTGAGGACTTGTAACTACTGAAATTGTCTATACTCCGTTTCATTCTTAGTTTACAACACTGTCAGAGCTACAGGCTCGAGCATAGACCCGTTTGTCTCGGGCAGGGGGCGCGAGCACGTCCGCAAGACGCGACCATGTTATGCTGGTAGCACCACCCAGGCGGCGCTGTAACGTTCGATTTTGCACGTGTCACGTTCGACTGCAAGCATATGTCAGCATCTGTATGACCGCGCGATAACAAAACATCTAAGAAATACTAAAATAAAAAAAGAAGTCTGCAGCTCGCGGCCTCAGAGTCCCATTAAACATTCCTTTCAGCTTTATTATTATATTGCTCTCTTTCATAGCTTCCGTGAGCCCGTATGTTTAACTTTATTTGATAGCGAAGCCGAAGCTATACTTGCTAAAGCATGTTCCCCTGTACGATGCTCGCACTGCACGAGCGCACGTGCTTGGCAGGGATCGACAGTGCAAGCTGGGAGCTCGCTCTTGTAGCCTCTGCTACGCTGGCACTTAAAACGGAACGGAGTATAAAAAAACTGTAGTGGGGAAGCGTGATGACGCACGTTCGAAACGCGAGCCAAATATTCTAATTTGCTCGCCTGGAACGCTGCTCAAAACTTGAGAGCTACGGGCCTATGGGTGTTAATCTCGTTAATCATTTGCACGCGTTCTCGCGCAAACCAAACCATAGATGAAGCCACGCGCTCGCACAAGTAGCTTTGATAGCGTTGCTATACTAAGTTTGCAGTACACACCATTCCAATCCCCAGCCCAGCGTGCGATCACTTCAGCCCAGCACGCGCATGTTAGTCGCTTCGGAAAACAAGCAAGTCACGCGCGATACGCACGAACACTGAAAATGAAACCTGTTAGGAGCCCTTTTTAGGAAAGGTTTATAGGGTGCCCCAATGTTCTTCTGTTTAGGATGACTCCATCCTTTGTAATGCCCAATGCCAACACCACGCGCTCAAAAAAAAAAATGTTCACTAAAAACAAAATGTTGCTGCAGCACAGTCAACGCCAAGAGCGCGTGAAAAAAAGAAAAAAAAGAAGAAACGCTGTTTCCCACTTGCTTCAGAAAAAAAAAAAAAGCTTTGGGAACAAAATGTTATCAGCCCAAGCAAAGCGCACATAAGGCAACCCGTCAAGCATGTTCGATGCATGCTTGCCTTGTATCTATAGGCTGTTTATTTTATTACCGTCATGCGAGGAAGAAACACGCTCCAGACAATGGCTGCAGACTGTCTTTTCTATGATGTATGCTATCCAAACACAGGCTAGCCAAGTTAGCTCTGCAGGTCGTCTGGTTTGCACAAACATTTGCCTAAAAAGGCGCAATCAAATGTTACGCGCTCACGCCTGTTCCTCCAACAATGGTGCGCAATACTTGTAAGATCATTATGAACTACTAATCATCACGCCGCAAGTAAAGCACATTCATCTTGACACGCTTCAGCACAAACTATCGGATTACGGTTGCAAAGGCCAGCCTAAAGAAGTGTCTTGCAAGAGTGGGTTCTATCATATCGAAAAGTTGGAGGTCAAGATTTAATGAAAACTGCTGAAATCTTGTAGAAGTACATCATACACACCCTGGTGAAGCAAATAACAATAATATGAATCGCAATTTTCTTTTTCCAGTTTTCTTGGACTTCAAGAGGAACTTCTGGATCAACTCAACGAGAGGTTCGCGCCTCTTTTAGAAGATGAGCTTCTCATCGCGTCTAGTGTCCTGAACCCCAGACAAAACTGAGGGTTTTCCAATCAACGCTGGCAGAAGGGTTGCACAAGCCAAATGCGGCATGCGCAGTGGGAGCGGTGAACAAGCTGCTGCTCCATCTGGAGGAGGTATGATGTATCTCATAATCGCGCATTTGTTTCACTTTACTTTGTGGATGTAGTTATGTGCAGTAATTGTGGTACTGTTAATCGTATTTACAACTTCATGAGTGCTGATGCATCTACCAAATCTGATTGAGAAAATTATACTCTTTTTTTTAGCCCGCATATAAACTACGCATTTTAGAAAGCTGGGACTCCATAAAAATGTAAAGCCAGCGGTCGCAATAGAATGCGAAAGTTTGAGAACGCGACGTCAGCCTGATTGAAAGAGAGCTGCGATTTTGACGTAGAGGGATGTTACAGGAAAAACCAGCACTCCGTAAAACAACGCCATTCGTTAGTATTTTTAATCAACGAAGTGCGGAAAACGCAAGCCGGGGTGCAGAATGCCTGTGCGAACGCTGCTTGACACTGCAGCAGACATGTTTGACCTATGCTACAAGAACAACTCCTATTTGCATGTAGCTTGCTGACACTTTGTTATATTTTTTTTTAGGATTTCGCTGTTCCGCTCGGCGGTGCTGGTGACCGTGAACCTGTTGCAACCACCAGTGGATCGCGACCGGCTTCAGATGTAGCACCCCAGCCACTCTGGGATGCGCATGACATGTACGATGTTTTGGACCTTGTAAGTCCGATTGAGGAGGTTGGACAACAGTCAGAACTCGACGCCTACTTGAAAACAGGGTACTCTAATGAAGACATATTCACATTCTGGAGGAAGAACGAAACCATCTACCCCAAGCTCGCGCAGTTGGCCTTAATTTGTATGGGCCTACCCGCCTCATCTGGAGCCGTGGAACGGTTGTTTTCTACGTCTGGCGCTGCTTCAACGAGCGCGCCAGAGCATCTCTGCATCCAGATACAGTGGAACAGATGGTAATGATAGCAGAACATGTCAGGAGAAAACACAAATAGACAAGTACCATAAAGGCAATCTGCAGCCCTGCTGAGACTTCTACGTATGTCAATCGTCTCTCTTTCCTCTCCCTGTCTTGTAAATTGTGAATTGTCTAGTAGATATATATAATTCTAGTCTATGCTAACCAATATGAATAAAAAACGTATACATGTATGCTTGGTTTGGTTTATTACTGCAGCGGTATTTTTTTTAATATTGATATTAGGAATTCTCAATAATACATATTGACCAATGTACTTTTTATTTCATTTTTGACTAAAAGTAGGTCTTAGAGCACATTTGAAGAAAAAAACATGCTTTTGGCACGAGCAATAAACTTTCACAAAGTGCAAAAACCAAAACATATGCGGTATTGGGTCCATGTGTCTTATACATGACGGTGGTTGAAGACTATGAAGTAGATCTGGACGTCAGAAACGGAAGCATTGCGAAAAAGAAAGACAATTGAGGGCAAGCACGTACTGTTTTTCTTTATCTCTCTTGTAAAGCCCGCTGACACTTTATGGTAATATGTCCCTTAATTCTACTACAAAAATAAACGTTCTCCTCCTCTCTTCTCCTAATCCTAAACGATGTTGGCAGCATCAACAAATGAATCCGGATGGCGGATTAAACTGAACTCGGTAGCAATTGATTCGTCAGGGTTTATTTATGTTCACGTTCGTTGCAAATTAGTGCAATGACAGGAAGCGTCCAACTCTAAAAATGTCCGATGCACACTGCACAGTACATGCTACGTGAGTCGTTCGAAACATGGCTTGTAGCCTGTGTGAGTGACAGAACAGCTTGGGCTGGCCAAGGGTGGGGCTGGGTAATGTTGATAAATTTTCTCTAAAGTCTATAGAGAATTTAGTGTAATCGGAGAGAATACTGCAACATCCCTTTTTGAGATCACGTCAGAACTAGTTTATTTACTATTAAAAATAGCATAAATTTATTTTGTAAACTTTCATCAAATAACGAGATCTGCATAGTTAACATACCTCAATTGAAAGCGAGCGGGTTTTTATAAAACTAATAAAAAACATCTGAGTCAGTAATCTTCCTTGTCTCCATGGTGAACCGAGTGGCTGGTCACGTATAACGTCACGTGCATGTGTCGTGAAAACCAGGTTTTTCAGAGTTCGTTCTCCTGGCACATTTCAGGTATTAATTTGCTGGCTTGTGCTGCTGTCGGTTTTATCGGTTTGCAATATAGTATATAGCGCATGCCGTGCGCGGGCATTGTTATATATTTTTTTCCAGTGCAAGCTAGCCTGCGTTTTTTGGTTTGGGGCATGTCCTTTTAAAGCGAGTGCTGGTTCCGCGAAAACACGATTAAAGATGCGATCTCTTGTCGCAACTTCCGTTGCACTGTATGATGTAATAATGGGAAAGTGTACTAGAATACTTGGGTAATGAAGGGAAACGCAAGGACAACAAGCTCTAACACAAACAATTTCTCTCATTCTCAACCGTCAGGATCGGTAAAAAAAAGAAAAAGGAGAGAAAAGAAAAACGCTTTCCCGCGTGCATGTCGCGGGCTCCCTTACAACCCCCGCGGCACCATCACCGTATACCTGTAAGCTCCGCTACCGCCGGTTTTTCCCGAGCCCGATGTGCGTGATTCACGCAGCACTTCAAACGTTCCAAAGGCAGCAGGCTACGCGAACACAGCTTGACGCCATGAAATCCCTAGCAAACAAACTTCAGCTTCTTGCACTGCGAACGCTTCCAACCCATCTCCCCAGCCCACGGGCCACGACTCTCCTCTCTTACACACGGAAGGCGCCATAATCCATGTCAAGTTCAACTAGACAAAAACCTCCCGACAACTTTGCTTCTGCGACGCCTAAGCACCCCCTCAAGCCCATTCATCTGCTCAAGCACGGAAACGCAAAGAAAACACAACAGTCGCACGTTCACAAAAGAAAAAAAAACGCTTCCCCACCCGAACGGTCCGCACCCCCTTGTCATCAATATCCCCCCCCCCCCCTCCTTCGTGACGGCGACGGCGCTCAGCTCTCCAAAGTCAAGCCGCACAACTTTCGCAAGGAACGCCAACAGCCAAACTCATCTCAGCGTCTTAAACTCATGAACTCACTCACAATCACGAACGTTTCAGAGTTCACAGGCTCACTCCCCATCAGATCACGAACCCATCACGCTCACGATGCTACTCACAATCTCATCACAAACTCATCACGCTCACGAAGTCAATCACCACCTCATCATGAACTCATCACGCTCACGAAGTCACTCACCGTCTCATCATGAACTCATCACGCTCACGAAGTCGCTCACCGTCTCATCATGAACTCATCACGCTCATGAAGTCGCTCACCATCACATCATGAGCTGATCAGAGTTCACGAAGTCACTCACAATCACATCATGACCTCTTCAAACTTCACGAACTCGCTCACAGCCACTCACAATCACGCGGTGAGTGTGAGTGAGCGTGAGTGAGCGAGTTCATGAGTGAGTTTGCCGAGGTATGGTCATGACTATAACAATACCTCGAGGATCGAGCGTACTTTCCCAGATACCATGTACGGAATCCGACCGCAACTCTCCCTGCACGACGTCCTTGTCCAACTCAAGGAGATATCCTGGAGTTCCAGGGCCTGGCTTAGGCGAGAGCGGTGCCAGCCATCGACATCAAGGGGTCATTTGGTAACGTCTTGCATGAAGCTTTGCAACGCAGCCTCGCCGAAACCTACTGCGACACAAAGGCATACAACTATGTGCGGTCCTTCCTTACAGTCCGAACCGTCACCCTGAAGACTTAGGGTTATCCGCTCGGACCCCATCCGCCTAACAGGGCGAGGGACGCATCAGGGATTTGTTGTGTCGTCCTTGCTGTTCAACGTGTCGATGGCGGGCCTACCGCATAAACTCGTAAAGATTCTACACCTGAAAAGGGCCCTTTATGGCTCCGACATCACGGTGTCGACAACCACCGGGTGGGAGGAGGAAATCCATGATAGACTGCAAGAAGCACTCAACGTGACTAAACCTACGTGGAAGCGGCAGCGTTGACGTGCAGAACTGAAAAATCAGAGCTCCAGTGTGATTTCAAAATGTTTGATACTCAACAAACACACTCCCACCATCGACCTCAAGGTAGAAAACGAGACTTGTGCCCGGCTTATATACTGTCCTCTATTTTAATTACATCTCTTACTATATTTACTCCATATCTCAAATACATTTCGCAACTTCGGAGGAAAATTGTTGCCGGAACTATCTACCGGTATCATGATACTCCAGGGCAAATGCTGAACAGATTGCAAACTGGGAGCCAAGCGAAAGAACACAGAACAGGAAACAGTTTAGGAACGTGGAAAACGCGGTCTGCAAATGCCAGAAATAGACCAAATAGATAGCCTGGATAGCCCCAAGTACGCCCACCTCTATGTGTATTCCTGTCTACATTTTGTTTCAAGTTGTTTTTTAGTGGCACGTCACGCTTGAAGCTAAAAAAGCGGCTGGTGACGCCAACTGGATTTTACACACAGACCCCACCTTTAGAAGACTGTGACGCCAACAGTCGGTACGACAACAATGAACCATTTTCGGTTATCGCCTACGGCTCTAGTAGGTTCTGGAATGAAAATGCGCAAACACGTTTTCATGGGAGCACAGGCACTCCCTCGGCTAAAAAAAGCTAGATTCTGCAGGTTTTATTGAGCTGCAGTGACCTAGATTTTGCTTCCCCAAAAAAGTTTGTATGCCTATTTTGGTTTAACGTTCGCTCCCAAGCTAGTTGAAAAGCGTTTCTTCCATCGCCTTCCGAAAGCGCGCATTGGCTCACTCTCTAAAAGCTTCAAAGGCAGTTTTCTGCCAGGTGGCGTCGATGTTTTCTAGACTGGTGAATTCTGGTTCTTAAAACTTGACCCTCACGACCTCAATTTGTTAAGAACGTTTTAAACTGCTGCAGAAGAGGTCACCGGAAGGGAGTTTAGAAGCGATTTCGTTGACACTCTTCTGTGCTTCCCTCTTGAATCCTTCTTTTTTTACAGTTTGAAGGTACATGTGTTTTTTTCTCTCTTTTGACATGGGGGCGGGGGGGCAATGTACTCATTCTTGGTTTTTGACAAGCGACAGAGGCTGCTGTCCTCGAAGTCGATGTTTCTCCTGAGCGTGCACATGTGTCGCTCACTCGCGTATTCATTAACAAGTCTGGCGGGTATGTGCAATGCCAGCCTAAATGTACTGTACCCAGAATCGTGAATATTACGGACTTATTGCTGATTGCGCCATAAGCCGAGACTGACGCCAAATTAAAACGCGGCAGGTGCCATGTCAACGATGCGAGAGTCCCACTTGTTCCTCAAATTTTTCGGCACCCCTTATGTTGCAGGTCTCGAATTATTTCAAAATAAACTTCTATTGCAGCCGCGAAAGTGCTTTTTGAAAATCATAAATTTGCATAAAAATGTGAATTTCAGCAAATTCTCATTTCTAACTTTTTTATATTACCAGTCCGCAGCACACTTGCCAAGAAACTTCGAATATAAGTAAATTACTTTTGTTTTTAAAGATATCTCACACTGTACTGAATATAGTTCAAGCTAAAAGTACCAAATACTACACCAAATACATTTTCACATGGATATCTAGGATCTTATCATATATATTTGCGTTGACAACTTAACACAACACTGAAGAAAACACAGCTATGCCACAAGGTAGAGCACCTAGAGATACTCGGGGTGCACCTCCAAAGGCACGGAGGAGCCCGACACTTCGCGGAGCTACTGCGCAGTCAAGCTGTTAAGGTAGCCGACCTGTTCCGATGGGTGTCGAACCGGAAAGGGGGACTCAGAGAACAAGATAAGCTACGAGTTTCTCAAGTGTTCATTCTGAAACGATTAACGTATCATGTACATTTTAATAAATTTACGGTCACCGAGATGAACTGGCTGAACACTGCGCTCCGCAAGGCGGTCATGACAGCCCTCGGTATACCGATGAGTTCATCATTGACGCGACGTCTGAGGCTAGGTGTCCACAACACGGTGGAAAAGCTAGTCGAGGCACAGTCGGCGGTAAAACTCACACGCCTCACTCTCCCCCAAACGGGCCAAGCGCCGCTGCAGAGACAAGGCTACACCGGTCTCACGAAGGATGAGCGACCCACCCCGGCACTCCTGAAGCCAGGCCCGGATATCTAGAATCGCGTACAGGTGGTACCTATCCCCAAGAAAATGCACCCAGATCGCCATGCAGGGCGAAGAAAGGCTAGGATCCAGGCCTTAGAGAAAGTCTAGGGCTCCGAACCGCAGACATGGTACACCGATGCTGTTCTCTAGAGAGAGGAAGGAAGAGCAGCAACCATCGCAGTAATGCACACGGCAGGCACTTGCTGCAACACGGGCTCCACCTCACATATCACAATTATCAAGGAGGCAGAGGAGATAGCCGTGGCACGGGAAAACTCGCACGCAATCTCACTGAGGGACAGCACCGCCCTCAAGCGCGTGATCACCATCGTCACCGAGTTACAGGTTAAACATAACAGCATCTCGCTACTGAAAGAGAGGACCGGCGAGGAAAAGAAAGGATCTCATACCTTTCAAAACCCGGGCAGGCAGAAAATAATTTTTTTTTTGCTAAGCTGGTCGTAAAAACACTCTAACGAGGGGTTCATAGTAAATTTCGTGTATTATCAGAGGCTGTCGGAGGAAATTTCTGCACGAACTTGATAGCGCCGAAACCCGACAGGCTGCTTCAACGCTTCAGAATGCCAGCCGAAAATTCAAACAGCTCCTGAAGATAGGCACGTGGAGTGAGTTCGGACCAAACGAACCTCTCGCCGGTCCTCTCTTCCAGTCGCGAGAAACTGCTTATGTTTCACACAGCGTGAAAAAAATGGAAGACGTTTACAACTTCCTGTAATGCCGAATTAGAGCGCAGCTCTTTGAGGAGGAGGAGAAGAGGGTACGGAGAGGAGGATATGCACTCCCACTTCTCCCCTCCTTTCCTGCTCCCCTTTCATTTAGCGGGAAAGTTTCGGTACATTTCCCACTAAATTCAGTGGAAACAATCCTTCGCTATAATTTTCGGGGGAGTTTTATATAGTGGGAAATGTTCTTGCGCCAAGTTCAGCATAGGAAATTGTTCAGCTAAATTTAGCGAAAAATATTTTCCGACAAAATTTTGCGTGCAATTTTTTTTCGGAAAATATAGCGGAAACAAATTTTGCCAAATTTTCGCGTGGAACTTCTCTCGCTAAATTTAAGTGGGAAAATTTTTCCTCTAAATGTTGCAGGGAAATGTTTCCGCTAAATTTAGCCCTCAATTTTTTCCACTAAACTTAGCGGAGAAATTTTCTCCGCTAGATTTAGTGGTCAAATTTTTCCGGTAAGTTTAGCAGAATTTGTTATGCTAAATTTAACAGTTAAATTTTTTTGCTATACTTAGCGGCGAATTTTTTACGCTAAATTTAGCTCAGAAGTGTTTCCGCTAAATCAAGTGGGCAAATATTTTCAACTACATTTAGAGGGGAATGTTTTCGCTAAATTTTGCTCGTAATTTTTCCCACTAACTTTAGCGGAAAAAAATGTTCTGGTAAATTTAGCTGGGAAATGTTTCCGCTAAAATTACCGGGAGATTTTTTCCGCTAAATTTGGCGGGATATTTTTCCGCTTAATTTAGCGAGAAAAAGTTTCCGTTAAATTTAGCAGGACAATCTTTTCTGTTGAATATAGCGGAAAATATTTTCCGCTAAATTTAGCGGGAACGTTTATTCCTCCCGCTCCTCCTCCCTCGTGCCCCCGTGACGTCATTTGTGACCCTCGTGACGTCACACGTGACGTCACATATCACGCCATTATGGGAAAGGCCCCATTATGCAACGCGCGGTTTCGCCGATGCAACGACGACCATGACGGCTACGGCGACGGCGACGCCGCTGAAGCCGGAAACGGGCGCCTGAGGAGCTGCGCTCTAAAACTTTTCCGCGAAACTCCCTCTACCCACGGACAGCCCACCTCATCAACGCCATTCGCACCCACTGGTCACAGTCACCGGTAATCCTCGTCATCTGGACTCCTGCACTTCTGGGACTATCTTGCAATGAAAGTGCTCACGCACTCGCCCGAGCGGTAGCTATAAACCGGGCTTTGCCGGATCGGGTCGTGATACAGCGGGACCCAGAGCCAAGCGCAGCCGCTGAGCTCCTGTTGCTACCCACCCTACCCGATATCCTATATTAGTAACAAAGTACTACCGAGCAACATGTCGGGCACTGCTCCCTCCACACCGGGAACTATCGCAGGCGAAGGCGACGGCCTGGTGAAAGCTCCAAATCTATACATTCCCTAACCTCCACCGCCGTTATTGTTGGTTCCCAAGCCACTACCTGGGCACCTGTCCGGGATGCGGCAACGAAGACCCCGACCTAGGGTGCCTCAATGTCCTTCTGTATAGGGTGATGCCACCCTTTGTAGTACCCGATGCCGACAGCACGCGCTCACGGGTAAAATTCAAAGAAATCAACGAAAACAAAATGTCGCCATAGCAGAGTCAGCGCCATAAACGCGTGCAGGGACACACTCTTTCACGCGCTTCTGAACAAAAAAAGAAACATGAAAGTGTGGGACAAAATGGTCAGATGTCTCCACCCTAAGCAAAGCGCACATGAAAGCACCCTACCCTAACCTATACCACTCCGTCATGGGTGGTATAGGTCAGGGTAGACTCTCGGATCCATTTCTGCAATTCTGAGGCAGTGGTGCAGTCACTGCGGTTTGAGAAATACGGTCCCGAGAGGTTTAGTATGGATGTTCAAGATCTTTTTTATTCCATCCCCCATACACCTCTGCTTGTCATGGTTCAATCGTGTATTGAAAGCAACGGCGAGCTCACATTTCGAAATGCAACCGGCATCTCCATTGAGGACTTACTAGAGTTTCTATTTTTCTACCTGAAGTCCACGTACATGGGGTTTGAAGGTAAAGGCCAACCTTTACCTTCAAAAGTCCGGTGTATGTATAGGGTCGTGCGTTGCCCCTATTCTCAGCGACATCTTCCTGCCCAGGGTGGATCAAACTATCCATGATTCTCTCAGTTCCCTGCCCATACGGAAAGTGTTTCGATATTTTGGTGACGTTTTGGTTGTGTATGAGAAAGGGGTGGAAGGTCATGATCTGCATCAGGTAGTCTAAGCCTTTGTAAGTGCGGTTCAGGAGTAAGGTTTACGTTCGAGAAACTCAAGTCTGGGACCCTGCAATTTTGAGATCTATCACTATCGGCCCAAGCCAATCGCCTATGCTCGTCCTACACTCCGGAGTAAAAAAACGCCATTCTGCCCTACACATCCTCCCACTCTAAGATTTTGAAAAAGGTGCATAGCCATGTCCATTTTAAGCTCGGCCTTGGAAAAATCGTGTTTTCATACGTTGAAGGCCAGTTGTTGTTCTCACCTTGAACGCCTTAAGCCATCCGGTTACCCTCACGAAATTCTAATAGAGGTAACGGGGCCTTTGTTGAAGAAGATTAAAGGGGATAGTAGCGCCAGGCCAAACATACAAAAGAAGCGCCGGGTTGTAGTCCCGTACCTGCATAAATTTTCTTACAATTTAAAGCAAATGGCCAACAGGTATGATGTCCCCGTGGTGTTTTCGGCCCCCAAAGGTTCGCCAAGATCTGCGCATATGTGGGCTCTGTCCTTGACAATCGTTCACGAGCCGCATGCCACAAGATGCACAAGAACAAGCTCGTTACCTGCATGGACTGTGTAGTCTACAAAATCCCTCTGACGCGTCCTAGATGCTACGTAGGACAAACTGGACGATGCCTCAACTTAGCGAACATTTCTATTCACTTCAAGCCACGGTAGACGGACACCTGCCTACACACTGTCGCTCCTGTCAGTGCACACCGACTTTTGGTGCAACAACTGTTCTTTGGAGATTTCAAGACCAGTCTACTCGAGAGATCTACGAGACCTTTCAAATTCAGAAAATAGGACAGCAATGCGTCAGCCATCCGTCTCTGGTGCTGAGTGCTAAGGTCTTATTGTCTTTTTTGACCAACGCCTACGCGCCGTAACTTTGGCCGGCCAGACGTGAAAGTGCCGTTTTCTCCTTTTTTCCTTTTTATTTCTCTTTTTTCCCTTTTTTCTTTCTTTTTTTTTTCTTTTCTCCTTTTTTTACTTTTTCGGTTCATGTATGAAATGTTTTCTTCCCTTCCTATTCTTTTTTTTCGTTTTCATTTCTTCACTTGACGTGGGGTCTTTATTTTGGTGGCTTCTTTTTCCTCCTTTTCTACTCTTTCTAAATATATCAGTTGGGAGTCATCGCTCTTTCGTGCTACTACTTTTCTCTTCCTCCGACGTTTTGTGCACTGTTTAATCTTAGTGATGTACCAACTAGCTCAAATTTCTCTCTACTAAAGGCATGACGTCATCGTTAGCGGATCTCCGACCCGCCGCAAGCGACAAACACTCTGAAGTTCCACGGAAGAAGCCACAAGGCGGGCACATGCAACTGTCTTAGAGTGGTCGGGTCTTGTACTTTTAAAAAAGGGATGCGTAAAGGAACCAACCGCCCTCGTTCCTCCCCACGACCCTGACTCCGTCTGATTCAAAAAGGGTAACTCGAGCTGTTCGTCCCTCGGACATTTCGCGACTCCCACTAGAGTTACTTCCCCATTAAAAACTTTGTCCCCTTTTCAACTATGGCTGCCGCAAGCTTTCAATGAAGCATCACTCCTGTAGCTATTCTTAAAAAAGCTTCTAAAAAACAATATTTTTGTCCTCTTATTAAAGAAAATTGTGACCACCCGTGCTTATTTAGAAAATGTCTCAGTGCGCAGAAAACACGAAAACGGATTGCAGGCGACGCATATGCATCGGCAACGAGGCTAGCTATCGTCTGTCGACCGCTCCCGCGCCTCCTAAATGGTCCGTCCCCAGTGAAATGACACAAAATGGTTTAACACAATGCCACTTCCGGTTACAGTGAGTAGACAGCGCCCATCATGCTATGCCCTGTCAAATGGATATGTAAAACCCGGTAAAAACAAAAAGAAAGTAAAAAGAATCGTAATAAAACAAATTGAGTACACTAACATCATTACTCTTAGAAAACAAAACAGAAAACATTGGGCGGTGACCGTTAGCGCCGTTAGCATAACCGTAGCCATGTTTCTAAACTTCACACGCCGTGTTGTCTGTGTTGTTGTTCGGCGAATGTCTCCTTTCCCTTTCGGTTAGAGCCTCGCTTAGAGTTTTATGTTGAAGTCAGTTAATCTCGCTATGATTGCGTTCCAGATGGGCCTTCTCAGGCAAGAAGCCAACAAGCCGGTGGCTCACTTTCCCCTCAGGATTCCTGCTTCACGAGATACAGAAAGAGAGAAGAAAAAAAAACATCCTGATTTAAAAACGCACAAAAGACGAGGATAGAGTAAGAAAGCTCGTAGGACGGACAAGCGCTCACTCGCAAGTGATATGTTTAATTGAAACCTCCGAAAACACACAAACAAAAAAGCATCGTCGTTGACAGCGACTAGTAACTCCTTTTGAGGAATCGCATATAATAAATATTCCACGTCCACAGAGAAGACTCGGCAGGATTTAGGTTTGTCACCCTTAAGATAGCAGCTGACGGCATCAGAGCTGCGTATCGCGAAAGGGTCACAAATCGACAACGTGGAAAGCAGCTTCTGAAGGAAGCCCGCCCCCGCCCTTTGACAAGAGCCCCTTTCCGTCACAATGACCCTGAATGGCCAGCCAGACTTGATGGGTCTTGGCTGTAAAAAAGGCATCGATTGATTGACTTAAACTCCGGTTGACTAAACTGCCCAAACTTTTCTGGTCAAGCCGGTCACAAACAAATTTTGCTTCGTCTTTAACTTTCTTGAGATCCCCCCGCCCCCCCTAACCTCTCGGAAATTATTCTGCAGGAACAACCTTGCCTTATCTCGAAACTCAGCCTTCCGGAGGACATCGAATAGACCCTCCCTATCCGACACAGTGACATTTAGATTCAAGTCCACCAAAGAGTCAACCACGGACGTCAGGTTCTCCGTCCATCCAGTTTTTCCATGCAACTGAACAAAACAGGCAACACCCTCACTGACACATCAGGATTTTTCTTCCACTCGCTCACTGTCCGCTACAGTCCTCACAAGCGGCACCAGCTCCGGTGGCTTCAAGTCAGGCTGGAGTGCGAACTTGGGTCCCTTTGCCAGCACTTGCTCGACAGCAGTCCAAAGCGCCGAATGCTCACCCATAGTCATCACGGGACAGACGTCTGCTGAAAATCGTCGTTCTTTCTTCGGTAGCATTGGCCAAGTCCTCTGCCACAGAAACTCCGTGACCCCCTCCGCCGCCTTAAAGAAGTCCTGGTCTGCCCTCTAGCATCCGCAGGACGAGCCTTGAGTCAGGTTGACTTCAGGTTGACTTCAGCCATTCCTTAAAGAGCCGTGCTTGACACCACACCTCTGACCGCAGGATCTTGCAGATCCTTCTTGAATGGCCCAGAGACGGTCGCAGGGGACCGCACACAACTTGTAGATCCGCCGGTGTAACTTCAACCTTAATGTGCAAGGATAGGACGCGGGCGCTACACGAACTAATAACGATAAAATTCACCAAGGAGATAGACTGCGACAGAGCTTCCGTATGAATGTTAAAAGAGCCCGATGTACAAGAAATGAACTGCAGAAGGGTGGAAAGTTGGGCGAGTTGGTAGTTATTCATCTTGATTTAAAAACGCACAAAAGACGAGGACAGAGTAAGAAAACACGTACGACGGACAAGCGCTCACTCGGAACTGATATGTTTAATTGAAGCCCTAGAAAGCACAAAAAACATCCCGCTCCCCAAATCGCTCATGCACACTGAACCTCCTTCTCATAAGTACACTTCTTAAAAGAGTAAAATGACAATGTTACGTGCTGACACGTGTCGTTGTCTTATACAAACGCCAGCTCAGCCTCAGTCAGTGCACGGGAAGGGTGGTTTATGCACTTCTCTGCCCTAGAAACTATATGAAAGGCCTCCAAGATCTCTCTTGCCCTCTGTTCTTTGTACGTGCCCAAAATGTTTGTGTCTCCGAACACTGGAGAGCAGCCGCACCTGTCACAGTGGACCGCCAGGTGGACCGACGGAGTCGCTCGAAGAGACGCGCGGTCCTCCCTAAGCCTTTCATTAACGCAGCGTCCACTTTGGCACACGCACACCTTGCCGCAGGATAGAGGAATGCAATACACCACGCCAACCGGACATCGAACGAAACGGTTCACATGCCTATTTCCACAGGAAACGTCACCTCTCTTTTCACCCTGCCACGACTCTCGGACTCTTTTACACAATTAAAGTAATTTGTTGGGAGCCTTAAACACCAACCTAGTGTTTAGGGCTTTTCAGCTGGACGCCTGCTCCTGGGAGGAGAGGACCAGCGGCATGTTTTTTACGGTAGAAGAGCTACATGACATTGGACAAAGGAGATGATCGAGCCCCGGCGCTGGCCAAGTCGCTGCTCTACGTGGTTTTTCCCAGTACGTGAGTCGAAATGTTTGGCACTCTTTTGGGCAGGTTGCCCCAGTGTTGCCTTTTCGGTGGTTGCCCTTTGTGGCGTGTTTGCCTACGGTCGTCGGTCTTTCCTTTTTCGAGGAGTGTGTGCGTGTACGGTGCTGCGTTGCGTCGACCGCCGAGCTGCCAGTCCACCACGCCGGGCAAGTCAAGCCTACGTCGTCCGTCGGACCCAAGACGTCGGTGAGTCTTCGGACCTTGTTTCAACTTTCCCTTGGACTTTGGGTCCAGCAGTGGAGACTTTCCTTTCTCGAAACTGTTGATTTCTTTGCACCGGCGAGCTTGTTTCCCGGCTGACAGTGTCTGCCGCGAGCGGCGGGTTGTTTCGCGTTTGGTCGGGAATCGAGGGCTGTCTTGTTTTTCTTCGTTGCCCCGCTGCCCGAAGGTTCGTGAGTGCATTGTTGGAATAATGCGTGTTCGCGTTTCGTTCTGTTGGTTTTGTAGTGTTATCGCCATGCGCGGCTTTTTAGGGCCTAATTAAATTTCTTGTTTTATCTTAATCCCCTGCGTTCCGTCGCCTCTTCGTTGACTTTCACACCGGGCATGGACCCATCGCTTGTCACAGGTCAAACCTTGTTTTTATTTATTCTTAAGTAATTTCTGGTTTAATCTCAGAGTGTTTCTTTATCGGAATTGATTAATTTAGACCTCCACGCCGTGACAAGTCCATAATTACTCAATTGGTTTAATCTTAGCTCAAAAATAATCAAAATAGTAAAATTAAATTCATAATAAATCAGTTAGTTGAATAATTAAGAAAAGTAATAAAAAACAATCAAAATGAAAATCAGGCCGAACTGCAATTAACTTGTCAAAAATAAACTGAATTATAGTCACTAATAACAAATGTGAATTGAGATTATAATAGATAAATTGGTGATATAATAACTAGAAGTAATCAAGATAATTGGCAATGTGTAAATTATAGTTGACATAAAGTCTATTCAGTTAAGTGTAACTTGAAATAATCAAAATAGTAATCATAACATCAATTGAGCGCATAGCAAATCAATTGGTTAAATATTAGCTCAAAATAATCAAAAGTCCTCAAGATGTCAATTACACCAAATTAAAGTACAAAACCAGTAGTAATCGTTTCACTTGAGCTCGTAAGAAATCAGTTAGTTGATTATTTATTCAAAGTAATCACAGGAGTAGTGATTATGATGTCAATTAAACCAAATTAAAACTTCACTCAGTCAGAAATTAGAAATATTAGAGTGATTGTAATGGTAAATGAACTAGAGATAAAGTAAAAGCTTGGTTTGCTGGGCAAGTTGGTGATGGACATTCATATTAAAAATAGCGCAAAAAAGACAGGACAAAAAGACGAAGAAGCACACAGGACAAGCGCTAACTGGCAACTAAAGTTTATTGAAAGCTTCCAACTTTGCTATCGCCGTGCACGCGCGTAGTCCCGTCTCAACAAAAACATGGCGTACCGCCAAATCAGCAGATACAGCCCGCCCACCGGCTGGTCCAAAAAGTCAGCAAAACAGCTACATCACTCCGCCGCACAATCCGAACGAGGAAAGGAAAAGAAAAAGCGCCGCGTTAATATTTACAAGTTAGATAGTGTTAATGAAACTGTACTCTTTCGGCTGCATATACACCGATGCGACGCTTATACAAACGTCTTTGTCACAAGCATGTATTTTTGCCGCCTCCATCAACTCTCGTTCTATCCTTCCTTTGTTGCGTCCCTCCACCTGCGCACCGTCCAGCGTGGGGGAACAACCACAAGTTTTACAATGCCCCGGCAAGTGGGAACCGTAATTATTGCCAAGTGAAGCCGCATGCTCTCGAAGTCTATCATTTAAGCAGCGTCCCGTCTGCCCTATGTAAACACGACCACACGTTAAAGGAATCCTGTAAACCACCTCAGTCGCACATGGCACAAACTTTGTGACGTGTCTCTTGCTGCAAACAGGTTTCTTCACTTTCGGCCCGCTCACCATAGCGCACAATTTTGACAATCTGCACGGGCAGTGAAAACAACGTCCAGGTCGAACGTAGACGCCATATCATTTTTAGATTGTGCGACACCTTATGAATGCTAAGGTAGCACTACATAAAGTTACTTTGGTTTCCTCTTGAGGTACTAACGGAAGAGCTTTATTCAACTTTTTTACGAAGAGATTTCGCAACTCCGTTCGGGAACTGATTGAGACATCGGGCGTTCTTGCATTTCAAAATGCGTGTGGGGTTACGGTTGATGCCTTCCTGGAAGTGTTGGACTGCTACCTAAACTCAACGCTTGTTTGCTTTGAGGACAAGGTGTATGTGCAGAGGCGTGGCATTTGTATTGGGTCTAGTGTGGCGCCTGTACTATGTGAGATTTTTCTTGCCAAGTTTGACCGCTCGGTTTTGCATGAGTTGGCTGACACCCCCGTTGTGAAGGTTTGTAGGTACGTCGACGATTTTATTATTTTTGTTAGTGTTCCTGCAGAGCAAAGCCTTGTCTCTTTAGTCGAGACTACTCTGGAGGTTTTTAGCAGATCTTCTAAGCTTTTGCATTTTACCTACGAACTTCCGTTGGAAGGATTTTTACAGTTTTTAGATGTGCGGTTGTCTTTTAACTCCCTTGACCATGTGTGCTGGATGTACAGGCCACGCACAAAGAAGGCCCTTTTGGCTTTTGATTCAGCCCACTCTAAATTGATAAAGAGGGGCATCGCCTCGCTGTGCCTTCGGTCGGCACTGTTGAAGTCCTGTCCGCATGTAATTAGTGACAGTTTTGACCTGCAGATACTTCGCTTGGAACACTCCGGGTTTCCCTCGGTTTTAATACAGGGAGTTGCGGAATCCCTTCTAAAAAAGTTGAAAAGCTCTTCCGTTGTACCTAAGAGGAAACCAAAGAATTTTGTAGTGCTACCTTACATTCATAAGGTGTCGCACAATCTGAAAAGGATAGCGTCTAAGTTCGACGTGGACGTTGTTTTCACTGCCCCGTGCAGATTGTCAAAATTGTGCGCTATGGTGAGCGGGCCGAAAGTGAAGAAACCTGTTTGCAGCAAGAAACACGTCACAAAGTTTGCGCCATGTGCCACTGAGGTGGTTTACAGGATTCCTTTAACGTGTGGTCGTGTTTACATAGGGCAGACGGGACGCTGCTTAAATGATAGACTTCGAGAGCATGCGGCTTCACTTGGCAATAATTACGGTTCCCACTTGCCGGGGCATTGTAAAACTTGTGGTTGTTCCCCCACGCTGGACGGTGACGCAGGTGGAGGGACGCAACAAAGGAAGGATAGAACGAGAGTTGATGGAGGCGGCAAAAATACATGCTTGTGACAAAGACGTTTGTATAAGCGTCGCATCGGTGTATATGCAGCCGAAAGAGTACAGTTTCATTAACACTATCTAACTTGTAAATATTAACGCGGCGCTTTTTCTTTTCCTTTCCTCGTTCGGATTGTGCGGCGGAGTGATGTAGCTGTTTTGCTGACTTTTTGGACCAGCCGGTGGGCGGGCTGTATCTGCTGATTTGGCGGTACGCCATGTTTTTGTTGAGACGGGACTACGCGCGTGCACGGCGATAGCAAAGTTGGAAGCTTTCATTAAACTTTAGTTGCCAGTTAGCGCTTGTCCTGTGTGCTTCTTCGTCTTTTTGTCCTGTATTTTTTGCGCTATTTTTAATATGAATAGAGATAAAGTTTTTGGTTTTATAAAAAGAAACTCAAAGTAATAAAAAGAGATGCGTATTTCCATTCGACCAATAGAATTTCTAATGGGCCGCTAGTAACTCAAAGTAGTCAAAATATTTAATAATGTTGGAATAAACTCAGTTCAGACTAATACATCAGAAAAAGGTTAATACTGGTAAAAGCGAGCGAGTTGCACATGAACACCGAAAATCAAAAGAATAAAACACGGAGCTGAAAAAACGCAGTTGTCCTGTGCTTGTCCTTCGTGTTTTATACTTTCGATTTTAAGTAAGATTAATACGTAACGACTAAATTCATTCAGGTAATTTAATGGCGACTGAGTGAATAATAAATCGGAGTAACAAAAAGTAATCAAAATCTTGACTGTACCTATAATAAGTCGCATTTCTTCATAATAATTTAAAGTAATCGACTGTGTAGTAAAACGTTTTGCTACGATAAAGTAATTTGTATCAACAAAAAAGTAATTTTAAGGTCAATTGAGCTTCTACCGAGTTATATTTTTGTCAATATTTATTGGAAGTCATCTTGAAAGTAATAAAACAACGCTGAACTTTTATCTTTTAGACTGTGTTACTAATAGTTTGATATAATTAGAAGTGGAAGCCATTCGGCAACTAAACTTAATAATGTCAGCGGTGTAAATATTAGTGCCAAGTATTTGAATGAGTAATAATAAACTGCAATCAAGCTTATATATTTTGAGTTGCATCAATAATATGTCGAAGAAACAATCGAGTAAAAAGAAATGTCCATTCAGATAGAATGATGTCGAGTGCGCAACAATACCTCCAGGTTACAAAGAGTGATCACCATGTCAAACGAGCTTCGTCAGTAATGCGGCTAGTAACTGCAAGCAATGTAGATTGCTCAAAATAATGTTTGCCTCATCAAAATCTAATTGCATGAAGTTAAACAATTTCTGTAAGTCAGTGGTTCTCAACCATTAATGTTTCACGGACCCCTTGTGGATTGACGGATATGATAGAGGACCCCGTTCGGGGTGAGGGGAAGGAAAAGATATCGATTAATCGTGATAATGATTTATTAAATGAATATAACTAAGGGCTAGTGTGAAGTAGACTTTTCTCATTCACATACACACGAGAAAACTCACTTCGAAATTGGAACGTTTAAACTCAATATGAAATAAGGACAACTTTTAATGCCGGGCTCCACTGATGTGGCAGCGCTTCGCGAACCCCTAGAATGCCTACGCGGATCCCTATTTGAGAACCACTGCTCTAAGTTATCAAAGGCTTAAGTGAAGCACGACCACTGAAGAAAAATAAGTGCATGTGTATGGTGTGGACTTAAGGAAATACTGAACCAAAAGTTCGAGCTCACGAATCATGGCTGGAGCGAACGGCGGGACTCTGCAGAAGCCCAAAACACCACCCACACAGCGATGTCTCTGACGAATGGCAATATTTTGCGAAAAAGAAATGCGCTATTGAGCACGGCCGACGAGGCCGACGAGGCATGTTACGTCACGATTCTCATTCCTTCTCCTCCTCGCTTCGTCCCGTCGAATCGGTAAACAGAAGCGAAAAGGAGAGAAGCGATGTCGCTTCCCATCATTCTCAACTGTTCCAGGAGGATCGTGACGTCAGATTCCTCGCCTAAATCGCGCCCTTCTTTTCCAGAAATACGGCCACCCGGATAAAACAAAACAAAATCACTACACATGGTTGAAAAAACCCCGACACTGCGGGTAAACGACACAACACTAAAAAGTCTCTTGTGTCGTTTACCCGCAGTCTCAGGTTTTTTCAATTATGTGCAATGTACACCAGCTCGTTTGCGCCCTTACATTTTGTTCACAAAATCACTAGTTGGTTTCCAACTTCTCGCGATTACGTAATGAGTTGGTAAACACAATACGCAGCGTTCTTGCCCATATACCTTTGCACAACAACACCTAAAACTGACTTGAGAAAGAGCAACATCCCGTAAACCGTACGCTCATTCCAAAACCGGAAAGCGTTGCGGCAACGAGGTGCCCGGATGCTAAAAAACGAAAAGTCGCCAGAAACGTGTCTATGCATGAATGAAAATGTTTAAAGCAATAACGGCCACTCACCGTTTCTGGTCGTCATTGAACGCGTTCGGTTTATCTTCGTCCCTGTCAACGGTGGTCATTGTCTGCGAAAATTCCAACGTCGAAAGTTTTATTAATTTTTCAAATAGAGAGGGCGCTAATGTTTTTCCTAATCCGAGTTTTCAAAGGTTTTAAAGCGTTTTGAAATGTTGAGCTTATTGCATGAAAAATATTCACGACTTTCGAACTTCTGATTTTGGCGGCGTTCAACAGATTGTCACTTTCATTAATATCATGTTACAAATTCGACCCGTTTCGAACTTTCGAACCTGCTAAGTTCTAAATTTCAAGCAACTTCCAACTTCTGAAAAAAATATCTACCAAGTGCGAACCAGGATTCACTTCAGAGGTTTAAGGAAACAAATATAAATAAAACAAAATATGAATGTGTGGAGTAAATTGAAAACTGCAAAGAAGTTTCCCTTAGCCAATCGTGCCACCAAAAACTCGTTTTGCGTTTTTAATCTTTGAAACCATCGTGTTTTGTTCTGTGTGCGATTTTTGCGTGTTTAATCACCTAAATCACCATGAACCAACTTGCTCAAACCAAAGTCTTCATTTGCTTCTAAAGATCAGCGCGATCGCTTTGAGGTGGCTTTGTCCTCGTGCTTCGTACCTGTTTCACCCGGGTTACCCACAGTGCATCTCCCTCCACAACTCTGCAGATTTACTAAAAAAAAAGTTCCGAAAAGTCTTATGTTTGCACAAATTAAATACAACCGATGCGCTTTCTTGGGACGTTCTGCGCAACCAATGTTGGGTAACGTACCGCTAAAAGTACCTGAACTAAAGTAAAGAGTAAATTATAGGTTATGTACATCAAGTAAGGTAGTAATAGCACCGGGCGCAATGTACCTGAAGTGGATCATAATGTAAAACCAGCGCAAACAAACACGGACGAAGGAAAAGAAACACGCAGACGGGACAGCGCTTGTCCCGTCTGCGTGTTTCTTCTCCTTCGTCCGTGTTTGTTTGCGCTGTTTTTACATCGTATGATCAACGAATACCGACTAGCCCAACTCTCGACATTAATTCAGTACCTGAAGTAACGTACTATAAATACGGTGTATTTTCAAATAAAAGCACCGGTACTTTCAACACGATATTTTGCAATGCCTTTTCATTCCGTTTCGTTCCGCTATACAGAGATTTTTATTTTACTTTTTAAACTGGTGTGCAATGCCGAGGTGTCATTTGGGGTGGGTGAGTTCTTTTCTGAAAGGGTGGTGAATATTGGATAAATTCGAGTGGCCAGAGAATAGCTGCTTTGCTCCTGCTGGCAAAGATATGTAACAATCAACTTATATGGCACTTCTTTGCATCGTCCTTATAGCCACCATTGCTTCACTCTCTCACCTTTAGATGCTTCGTGAGATTCGATGTGGCATCGCACGGAAGCGAAGAGACCGTTCACCAGGTGGACAGAGCTTGCATATAGCATAAAATTTGTTGCCATCTGAACGTTCAATCTCAAACATTTCGCCATGAACTATCGCGGGCGATGTTTTCGCGTGTAAACATGCCCTCGCATGCGCTGCACTCCGCCGATGCAAGTGCCGTGAACACTGCGAGTCTACACCATCCTCCCCCTTTTCCCTCCGACTTCTGAATTTGGTGCCGCTTGCACTGGCTTGGACTCAAGGGCGATAAACGTACAAAAAGGGAGCGCGACCTCAGACCTGTAGCTTCACCAAGCAATCATCTAGAAAAGCAGTGTCCCCTCCTAGTATTTGTTAAGCTCCTCGCCTGCGCTGACCGAGCATTGAGTAGCCAAAATGCTGCGGGAAGCCGCTGCCAGTAAAATCCGGACAATGCGCCGTCAGCTCACGTTCCTGACGAGAGTAAATTCTCAATAATTCTTCAGAGGGCAAAGCATTCTAAAATTTTACAAGATCAAATTAGTGGAACGTACTTCGAAATCGGGAGTTGTACTTTTCACGGAGAGTACCAGAACAGATACTCGAAATAAGGTACAACTATATACAATCATGTAATGTAATTCAAGTAAAGCACAACTTTTTTAAGCCTAATTGAAGAAGAACTTTAATTACAATTACGTAAAGTGCTTCCAAACACTGGTCATACCGTAGGTTAGTTGACTGCAAACGTAAACCCCTTGATTCTCTCGAGTAATCCACAGATCGGGGAAAGGCGCGCGCTGAGCACGACGCCGACGCGCTAGGGCGAGCGCTGAATTGAATCTTAATTCATTATCATTAGGAACCGGCTGTATTTTAGAGCGGCCAATATCTTCGTTCATTGAAGAATAAGAGTTCTATACACCGGCATTATAGGGAACCCGATGCAGTGATGTGATTGCTGCGCAAATTGCGCCAAACTGCGCCAAGATGGCTAACCCTGCTACATTCTGCTACATTTTGCCGAAATATGGGTAATCTGCGGCAAGCCTGCGCAAAAACACCAATTTCGGTCGCCTTTCAAAACCGAAACTAAACTGGGTACCGTAATTGAGCATGCGCCCATCCAGTCTGGCCCGGTTTCCCCGCCGTCTCACGTTTCGCGCTCCCATCGTCTCGTGGGTTCCGTCTCGCGTCTTTTTTTAAAAAGGTTTTCAACGATAGCCGCGGGTGTGCGGACGCTCCGACGCTATATAATGCCGGGTACCAGCCATGCCGTCATGCTGTGAAAAGAAACCACGTTTTTGCGAGGCAGGAGTTACTTTGTGAGCAGAAGCACTCGCTCCTGAAAGCAATGACCGTGGGAAACTAAGTGGTATGACCGATGATCAGGCGGTGCTGAGGGTTTTGAAGTGACTCAAGCCTACAGCAAGTCCTACGGTGACCTCTATCTTTAATAAGGCACTGGCATTCTACCGTGAATTAGATGCGAGGGTGAGCATCAGATAGGTTCTTGGGCACGGAGACATCCCGGGCAACTCAAAATATCTTGGAGAGGCTCGGGGGAGGTGCGTATCCCCGCGTCAACGTCCCGTTGAAGTGGCTCCGTCGTGTCCGGCGAATCAAGACGGGCTTCACCCTGCAATTATAACCTGGTAGAGGAGATCCGCAAGGAGTCTCAGGAACAGAAAATAATGCAACTGCAAGCTGCAAAGGTTGCTGAAGAGTCGAATACCCGATAACCGAAGGGCTTTTCTGGTGCCGGCAGACGGTTCATTTCCGCAGGATCCGATCCGGCGGAGCGGTCACGCCGTAAATGAAATACATGATAGACTTAAATCAACTCAAAATATTGTAGGCCATTGACTCCCCCCCTCCCCCGCCCTTTCCTGCCCAAGGTGTGAGAGGTGCAAAGAAGAGCGGACCGTCACCAAACTACACCACAAACACTGGGAGTTGAAAGCTCTGGCTAGTCAAAAAAAGATTCTTAGAAGTCTCTTCAGGAAGAAGAAATACCATCGAACTCTACATACGGCTGGGGACACCCAACGAAGAAATGACGTTCTCGGGTTGCTCTTGGTTTACGCTGAGGGGGTGGACTCGAACACTCGCAAATAAGGATCTTCACCTTCTCAACCATCCTCTCATCGTCATACAGAAACAAAGATGCCAGTTCTGCTGGCCATCGCAGTGCTAGATTGCTTGCTTATTTTCTTATGTATTGTAAGTATTGTATTATTTGTTTAGTAAACGTTGCTTTGAGCTCGAACTCGAATACCATGTGCTTACAGAGTACATGTGCCTGCTTGTAAAATTATGTTTGTTTGTATTGTTTTCTTCGTGTTTTTTTTTTTTGCTTGCTTCCGGGCACCGCGACACTCACGAAGTCCAAGGAAACGTAGGTCGACTCTTCTGTTTCCTCTTGACTCAAATTAACTCTGCTTTTTGCCGGAAATATTTATCAAGCAGGGTTAAAATTTAAAAAAGAAGGGAACAGTAGAATAATCCTGGAGACAGGACATACGCTTAAACTCAAAACTCAATATTTCATCCAAGAAAACAAAAACAAAAATTACATATATTAAACAGAAACGTGATTATGGCACAGGAACTACCAGCTCGAAGTCAGCTCTTTGGTGCGTCGCACACCTGTGCTCTGTGAAACTACACGTCTACGCCCGAACCAACTAGGAAACAGGGCATCATCTACCACAACACAGGAGCTAC
The DNA here is from genome assembly GCA_037355805.1 of Ixodes ricinus. Taxonomy (NCBI): domain Eukaryota; kingdom Metazoa; phylum Arthropoda; class Arachnida; order Ixodida; family Ixodidae; genus Ixodes; species Ixodes ricinus. The sequence continues at coordinate 55,024 of JAZHYW010036976.1, forward strand.
CAGCTTCAAGGCCCCTCTCCGGTGCGCCGCAACACCAAAGTGAGCCTTCGGTCATTTGAACGAAGTGGAACACACAATTACACGCTGCGAAGAACGACTCACGGAATTTCGTTAGCTATACTGTGTATCCAAATATATTGCACACGGTTCACTGCAGACCTCAAAGATTCTGATGGTCAACGAGAGCACAAAAACGTCGGTTTATAATTTATCCTTCCGATATCCGAATGAATTCAAGATTCGAACAACGCAGGTCCATTTGCTTCTTTCGTGGCAATAACCCCGTCAATCACAGCGAAATGCACACCGTTCCTCTGTATTTCCAGGTTATACATTCGTGAGAGACCACGCTGAACTCTGAGGTCGCTCTAGACCGACTTTGTAGGACGGTTCCGCATCTAAAATGAGCTAGGTGATATCAACGACAACGACATAATTACGAACCTGCGCACAGGTAGACAGTTACTCAAAATCCAAACACACACAAAAATACACTCACACAGCGCTGAACTATCAACTGATTTGTATTTCAAACTTCCTTTTCTTCGACTTCAAGGAATAGGTAGGCAGCCGAACAAACAAGAGAAACGAAGGAAAGATGAAAGACAAGGAAAAGGGAGGAAATGTGAAAGAAAAAGGCACGGAAGATGGCACGGTCGAAGGTGGCTTGCGGTGCTTAGTTCGCATGCGCATTAACTGACATTTGGTGACCACAGCGGAAGGGCTTTACTCTGTACAAGGAGACGATGATTAACAAGTTCAGTTGCGTAACTGGAATCTTTCTCCTTGATTTTTAACGCGCAGAGCGTGAACAAAAAGAAATCAAGATAAGGACTTGAGGAGGATCCTCACGCTTGGTTAGTTTGGTTCTGAACATAGGGCGATGAAATCGGTTTCGAAAGATGTACATCAATGCAAGAAATTTCTGGCGGCGCTTCGATACAGCATGGTACTTTTTATAATCTGAAATCGACATCCCTGACCCTTCACTCGTGTATAATGCGCGAGCTTTTTGGAACCTGCCTCGGTTGCACCAGCTCGCGCGCGAAGGAAGCAGTTGCCTACGCTCTGAGCTCATGTCTCCAGATAATATGGCCTGATAAAACGCGCGAATTGTCCTGAGCTAATTGCGAAGAACATTCATGAAGAAACAACCGACGAGTCAAAAAATATAATACCACCGGTGCGTATTTAGCACACCGTGAATTGTGCACGCCTATTCCACATATTTCAATGTGGTCAGATTTGTATGACGGGTTGGCCGTTTTGTTGTTGATGCGTTCCGATCTTTATGGAGTTCCAGAAGAACGAAACAAAAAAAAAACGTGATGACGTGTGTTATCAAAATTATAGTTTAAGGAATTAGAATAGTTAAAATATTTAAAAATTCTTCTTTTTTGTCAGTTGATTTCTTTTAAGTCACTGCTTTGTTATATTTGCGATGAATATTGTAAACAAACAAAAGTGACTCTCAGCTGTAGATGTTCAGTTTGGTAAACCCAATGTAGGACTGGTACGAAAGGTTTACCATTAATACATAATGAAAGTAATGCAAAGTTTAATAAATAGTGATTTTTAAACTTGGTATTTAATGCTGTTACCTCCACGGCATCGACTTATTATAATCAATTTGTGTATTGAGTGTTCTACTAAATTAAATTACTGGCCAGTCACAGGTTTTTGTTCCGAAAGTAGCTTTCGGAGGAAGATTAAGCAATGTAGCAGTCTTAATTTTCTAATTAGGGCGGGAAAACTAGTGGTATGCCAAAAATATTATGATTTTCAAATCGTTTAGTGTGACATTGTATAAATTATGGTGCGAGTACGTACATGGCACGCTGAAGAACATTGGAACAGCCCTACGTTTCATACTATCCTTGATTACATCAAATACTAAGGCTGCATCGAAAGCTAAAGGTTCTACACAAACTGCCCACGCTCTCATTACTGGAATTGTATTGTTTCAATTTATATTTCGGCCTATTTAGGCCCTTTTCCGATTGCCTGCAAAAGGACAAAGGGAAATACTCTAGATCTCTGGGTTTCTGAAAAGCGTGAACTTGCTGACAGAAGCCAAACTTTTCGGTGCCTATAATGAGTATTCGCAACTTTCAGAAATAGTACCGCGGTGGTGACAATTGCGCTTCCTAGCTCTTGGGTGATCGCCTTCGGAATGAATGTTCTCACTTCCACCTTCCTGCACTATAAGTGTAAGGTAAGGCTTGCACATTGATCGTATTTTATAAATTTAGAATTACGTACACGTCGCAGACCCAACTTTGCACTGCCCTTCTAGGACAATCATCCAAATGACAGCCAATTCTGGAAAGTAACTGGCGTTCCCCCCACAGGCCATAAAATTTGCGTATATGTGTTATTTATTGAACGCCATACTCGAGTGCGCAGTTCAGAGCGCCCGCCCAGCCTCGGGGTTTCGTCTACAATGTAATTTATATTTGTTGTTAAATTTTGCGCACGTGATCAGTAGCATAGGTGTCTTGCAATGCGTAAAATAGCTTCTTTTTTGGGTTACCTATAGTCGGTTGCAAGCTAAGAAAAAACCGGAAATGCCTCTCAGAGGAAAATGTATTCCTACGCCGAGAAACGCCAGCCAATCGTTTTCATGACGTCACGATTCCGTGGACCAATCGCGATCCTTTTGAAAAAAAAAGCTCAACATGGCTGCTGGCTTTAGCAACGCGACGCTAGTTTCTCGTGACAATTATTCTGCTTTTTTGCACCGTGTTTTACGTGCCCGAGGTTACGCCACGAAATCTTAATGGTATCGGCTTGCGTTTGCAGCAGTTTTTGCGCGACTACGTGAGAATCCAGCGATGCTATCGCCAACGAAAATTTCGAAGCGGGCGCGAGGCTTAGCACTGCTGAGAGGTGAGAAGCTCGACCTCGCTTGTGCTTCTTGAAGAACCGCTTTGGTGTCGCCGGTAAGGCTGCACCAGGCTGTTTCGTCCAAGAAGAATCAGGGGAATCGCTTTCAGATGGCACCTCAGTGGGATCCATGACGGAAGACAAAGAGAGCGGGGCGCGGTGGTGGTGTCGATGACTTGGGAGGGTGCCGATTTGTCAAAACCCGAAAAGTATAATTATTCTTATTTTCTATTCCTCCAACAAAATAAAGGCACACGTTTCGTGCGCAAAGCCCACAATACTAAGTAAACCACTAAATATTTATTGTTTGCAGGAACTATAAGTCCTTTGTTATTTATAATTTTGGCGAGAGAAAGGTTGGTTTCGTTTTCGCCGCTTTCCCTCAATCGAAGGTGCTGGAAGACGGTATGTTAGACAGTATCTTGGACAGAAAATGAAGTGGGAAGACGGTACATTGGACATGACTTTCTTTAATAATAATAATAATAATAAATAGTTTATTGCTACCAGCGAAGAAAAGTTTAGTGTTGCGGATGCATCAAAGCCAACAGGAGGCTTGTGCGACGCCATCCTCCAATAAAAAAAACCGATATGTAGCTCGTGTAGCTACGGAGAATACAATAATATAAAACAGACAAAAAAAGAAATGTAAACACAATTCTATGAAGTTAGTCACTCTAGTTATAACGTGAAAATTTTACGCGACAAGATATTATGCACAGACTAAAACGGAAATCAAGAACAATGTCAAAGCAAAATGAAATACTACAAAACTAAAAAATATGCAGAAAAAAAAATTCACGGAAGGTGTCTTCTGTTAAAATGTCCTACAAACAGCAGAATATTCATTAATGTTCCAGAAACGCAGGCGCTTAAAAGTGGCACACATTAGTGAGCAAAATGTGTCTACAATATAAATAAACAGGATAGAGACCGAAACCAATAGTTCCCTATTAAAACGAAATACCTCTAAGCATCTTTTTAACTTTGCCCAAGGATGTTTGGTTTAGAAGTTCAGGTGGTAAGTGAGAAAAAATATATGGCACATAGAACGCACGCGTACTTTCTCCATAACGAGTGCGGGAAAGAGGTATGTGAAAAGGGTGCGTATGTCGAAGATCACGTGAGGGTGGGCTTGAGATTTTGAAATCAGAGTTCCAAAAGTGCCGCAATACCACTGAATGAACATAAAGGGTTTGGAAGTTAGGTAATTGCAAATATTCGAAAAGATTAGCGTTGTCAGGTATTTTAAGTTGATAAGAGACACTTTTCAGGATAGCTTTCAGGATACAGTCCACTTTGGTTTTCCAATAGTCAGAAGAATGTCCGAAAACGGTGATGGAGTAGCGAAGGACGCTATATGCAAGCGAATGGGCAATCATTCTTCGAACAGATACAGGAAAAAAATATTTTGTATTATATAATAGGCAACTAACGCTTCTCAGTTTTTTACAGATGTATGTAAAATGAACATTCCATTTCAGACCGCTGTCAAAATATATGCCTAGATACTTCACACTATCTGTATACTCAACCGGAATGCAGTTGCATTGATGACAGAAAGAAGAGTGCAGAACTAATGGAATGTTGAGAGTGACTGTTTTGAGTGGATTATGGAAGCATACTAGTTTCGTCTTTTTAACATTTATATCAAGAAGGTTTTTCTTGAACCAGTCCATAATTGCTATGGCTTGAGATTGCAACTGGCTGATGGAATTGGCATAGTTGATATGTTGGGTCATGATTACAGTGTCGTCCGCGTATTGATAGAGCTTACATCCCGGTACCATAGTGGCGATGTCATTGACAAAAATATTAAACAAAAGAGGTGATAGAATAGATCCTTGTGGTACTCCCGCTTTTAGTTCAGTTCGAGAACTCTGAAATCCAGATGCGCACACCAGTTGAGAACGATGAGAAAGATAGTTTTTAAGAAGGGAAAAAATGAACCACGAAACCCTAGGCTGTACAGTTTCTTCAACAGTATCGTATGGCTTACTGTATCAAAAAGCTTTGGACACATCTAAGAATAGTTACTAAACAGCTATTTCGTTCACAAAAACGTATTCTAACTTATTTAAACGTCCTGAATGAATTAAATAAATATTGTAGTAGTTTAAGACACGTTCACTGGAGGAAGAAAAAGCAACGTTGCTAGCAAACTACTTTCTCGACGGCGGAGGCACTTCAGATGGGCGCAATGCTCTTGTGGGTGGAGCTAAAAGATTGTTCTTAGGTTGCATCCGACTATAGGTATCAATGGTATATCTGTCACAAAAGACAAAAGAGCACAAGCTGAATAGTTTCACTTTAAACCAAGTCAATAATAATAAACAAGCGTTTAGTCACGCTAAAAGTGAGGGTACCGCAAATATGCAGAATGCAATATTTGCTTCACCATAAGTGCAAGCAAAAAGAACCTATATACTTTTTTCCCGTCATAACCTCATACCAGCACGCAACTGAAGCGCCCTCGACCTGGTACATTTTTAATTGCCCGCTGAAACAAGGTATCCAATCGCCAAGGATAGGGACGAAAAGGTCTTGGTGGCAGACGTTGTGCATAAGTTAGTTTGGGGTATTTAGAAGTACCGTGCTACAATTTCCGAAAATATGTGGTTATTTGGCCATCACCCTTACGAAAATTAGGTATGGATGTCCTATGTCCATACTATTGTCATTCTGGTATCCTTTGTTTATCCTATGGATTCTTGTAGGCAGTTAAAGAACCATTTATGGATCGCTGGTTTGCCATACAATGGCCAGAAGCAACGATATAGAAGTTTCCCGATAAAAAAAAATTGCATTTCCTTCTATTGTCCTGCTATGGCCCTGGTGAGTCAATGGGCAATCTAGTGCATCTCAATAGTGTGAGCTATAGATTGATAGATTAATAAAGTGGTGCCGGGTGGATGTTTTTGTTAGGGGTAGTGGAGGTGTCCGATTTTTAAAGAGTTGTTAATTAGGCGCTGGGCGTCAATATGTTATATAGATGTCTAAGAGACATGCCTAACTTTAGGGCATGTTCAGTGTGGAGTTGGAACTGTTCAGTATGTACCAGAAATAATTCTTCTTTTTGTTATCTCATTCTGTTTTATGTTATCTTATTCTAAATACGATAACAACGCCAACCTTTACAAAACGAGTTGAAAGTTGGAAGTTGCTTTGTATGGCTAATGCTAGAGTCATCGAATATTCCCATAGAACCAAAAAACCCCAAGGCTCGAGGTGCCAAGATGGCGGCTCAATCTTTTTTTTTTTATTTGCAGTGGTCAATCATGAGTTTAAGAAAGCTTGTGTTTGCGTAAAACCAAACGGGAAAAGCTCTTTGTAGGAACGTTTATGGAAGATTAGTACAAAATGACTGGCGCGTTGATGTTCTCTAAAATTATTAGTCTACAAGGTTTTGCAGCACACTTAGTATATATTTTTTACAGCCATGTCTCACCGGTGGTTTAAGGTAGCGTCGCCCTCGCCTGGGCGCGTCCTCACTTCGGTAGTAATTCACGGCTCGTCCGCTTGGAAGTCAGGTGTTGGCATCCCTGAAACCCCATTTCCACCATATATGTTTCTGAGCCAAAATGGCCGCTTAAATTTAAAAGAAGAGTCGCAGCGTACGCTATAGAATGCGATACTCCCGAACCAATTCAAGCAACCGTGCAGTTTCTCGAGTGGTCGCTGCGGGAAAAATGGCGGTGTTGCGATCTCTATCAGTTCGGTTCTCGAGTACGGATCTGTGCCGCGTTTTAAGAGCATGGCTCTACGGCAGCTTCCCAACTGAGTTGTTCTACTAACGTTGGTCTCTGCGGACCTCGAGTGATATACCCCTGCAGTAGGGACTCCATGCAGACCTTGTATGGCCTCTCTGCCGACCGCATAAGGACCCTGTGTAGACACTATATGGCTTCCCTGCGGTACCCCATAAAACTCCCTGTAGACCTTGTATTGGTTCTCTGCAGGCACCCTATTGACACCATATGGATCCTGTGCAGACACCCTATATACGTCTGTATGGACTCTCTAGTGTATATGATGACCTTATATCGTCACTTGATGACCTTACATCGTCACCAATAATCTGTAGGGCGGCCATAGGATGACTTCAGGAAAACAACAGTAGCCGTGCTCTTCCCAGAGATGCTTTGTGCTCTTCCTAGGGACGCTTCTCTATAGAACGTCCTCGGAGTGTCTATACATACTTTTGTGAGGGCACTGCGTTTTTGGTCAGTTGCAGAAATAATTTTATAAGCTAAAAGGGGCACTGAGGTGTTTTTTAAGATACTAGTTTTATTTTTATGACTCAACCTACAAGCTCTAATTATTCTACAAAACCCTAAATTACATTATGCCCCGAACAATTGCATAATAAAAAAAATGACCGAAGTTCTCCGACACCTACCGTCGACAGAGAATCCGCAAATGGAGCTACCGAACCTTGCAGAATACAGAGGAAAGATGGACAGTGCTCGTCAGTCACTCGAGGAGCGATGTTTTCCCGCCTGGAGGAGCGGGACTGGTCGGCCGCTCGTCCACCCGGAAACCCATCGCTCGCGAGTGGCTCCCATGCGCCGTCCGTTGTTCGACCATATCGAGCAAGGTTCAGTAGTGCCATCTGTCGTTCTGCGCTAACAGTAAGTGTCGGGAAAAAGTTTTTATGTTGTCATTGTGCAAAATGGCCGCGCACGATAAGATTTAAGGTTTTGTAGGATTGTAGATTGAGTTGTGACCATAAAACGAAGATCTCAAAACGCACTTAAGTGTCTCTCATGAACAATCGCAGAAAGTGCGCAATTAGGTCTAAGAAGCTGCATCGCGAGTGTGACAGCGATTTTATTGAGCTTCAAAAGTTCCCGAAGGTTGTTTATTTACGAAGTCAGTCAATTCCGAGCATCTATCGCGAGGGCTTTGTATGAGATACATCGTCACGTTTATGCTCACGACTACTTTGTCTAAGGCCAGCGGACCGACTCCAACCCGTTGCCGATGCTCCGATACGCAAGGCAAGAAGATTCCCCATGGCATGAGAAAGGTATAAAACTGTCTGCGTGTCACGTACCACTAGAGATGCAGCTATCAAATGCCGAACGTTTGTCTGAATAGCCGACCTTCAACTGCTTATAAAGTCCTTTGCTGTCAAAATTCTACCATAGCACCCCACTGCCTACCTCGTTTTTTCCACGAGCCGATGTGTGGACTAAATCAGCCGACCTGGTTTGACCCGCCAATACCAGCCAAGCTATGCTGTCCTAGAATAGCGAGAGTCAAGCCAAGTTCCCCCATTCCCTCGCCGTTGCCTATTCAGATAGCTGTGCTGCATCAACTAGCATGTATTTCAACTTTTAAGCCGCTAGACGGAGTCGTCGACGTCGCAATTATCAAGATGGCAGAGCCCTGAACTACTCTTTTCCTGAACAACCACACGAGCTCGACGGACCCGTTCAAAGCACGGACCTCACTTATCATAGATTGTGATACTCTAAAGCCTAAAGTATTACGCGAGAAATACTATCGCATTTAAACAAGATTTTTATGATGTCTTTGATTTTATATTTTTTAGACTAAGTAGGCCTGTTTTTTTATTTTTATTTTTACATTTTCGTGAACGTGGCAATTGTTTAGTTGTAAAATATTGTCCTAATAGTCCAACAACTATACTGCTTTATCATAACTTAGAGCGCCAAGACAAACAACAAAACAACACGCGCGCGCGCACACACTAAAACGCAATGTCACGGTGAATTCACTGTACATAGTTTAGTCGATGATCGCACAAACACAAAAAAAGAACGAATCATGATTTTGCGCTCTTGGCACTGTTTGATTAGCTGCATCAAAGCCTGGGAAATGGCTGCGCTCTCAACTAAATGTAAGGCGAAGATGACATTCTGACCTTAAGGATTTACGAGCCAAACCAACAAAGGTCATGTGGCACGCCTCAGCTAAAACGTCGTGCGATTAGTTGAACCAGATGGCTGGCAATGTTTGAAAATTGTTTCGTTCCTCCTAAAAAGAAACAGAAGTGACGGAATTGACGATATCGCGTCTGATTGGTTAGGGGCTCAAATTAAGAAAGTGCCCTTATTCGTCAGTTAAACCTCTAACCAATCAGACGCACTATAGTGACTTCCGTCAGTTCCGTTTCTTTTTAAGAAAAATGAAACAGTTTGTGGAAGATATACGCAATTCTTTGTCGTGCAACCGAAATCTTGGTTATACGGCGCTTTCTCAGTATTTGTTCTGCGGCAGATTGCCGACACGTCGGCCGGTATTCTAACCAACCAAAAAGGAATACTTAGGCCAGCACATTCACGAAAAACCTCGTAGTCTTTTTTTATTTCATTTTTTTTTTCCTGGAACGTGTCTTGAATCTGTTGTGTAGGAAAAAGAACCCGCGTTTTATTCCGCTAGGGTGGGTGGTTTCATTTGAAATCGAACACGCTTGTCAGGGTGGGTCTTTCGATTTGTTTCGAAAAAATATATGTAATCGCTTCATTTCTGGAAAGAACAAAACCGATTTTCAAGATTTTTTAAAAACATATTTTTGCTTCACAAAAAATTATTGAGTGGAGCAGGTTGAAAATCTGTTTTTTACTCCGTGATTTTTCTACCCAGTTCTGTACGCTGGTATGAATACGGGAGGCATACAAAACTCACAGTAATTTTTTGTGCTCTTTATGTTTTTTCGACTATTTTTTAGTTCAAAGGAAAATAATGTTGTATTTTTTTTATTGAGGTAAAAAATGCCAAACATCGTCTCTTTGACAATCCGGTGACATCTTCAAAGCCTTATAACTCATGAGGTATTTTATTTGTCGCTTACCAAATACTATGCGGGTGTAGCCCTGTACATGAATTGTCGACGGGCATACGTTAAGTTTATTTTATTTTCACGGTATTTTTTATATAAAATTTGAAATATCGTCGAAAATGAAATTAACCGATATTTTGACCCACTTTATCGAAAAAGGCCATTTTTTATTCCGTTCATTTTTATTATTATTGCTGCCGATCATATGAACTTTCAATTGGCTTTATAGGATTTCCCCCTTTTTTGTTGTATCTTCTCTAGAAATTATCGAAATCGCTCCCACTTTCTTAGAATGGCCAAACTCAGTTTCCGCAGGTCGGCTTCGCTGTAAAGATTATACTGCTTAATTGTGTGTTCAAATGCAGCGGGTAAAGTCATTTTGATTGAGAACACTCATGCTTGGCTACATATTGTATTTTCTTAATATTTAATGATGGCAACTGACATTCCTTAGTCTGATAGTTAGCGGTGCAGCGGATGTTCCATTATCCGATGTTTAGAAGCCATTGCACAAAGAGCGGAGAAAGCGGAACGAGCTCTTCATGTAGCCAGACCGGGGTCATATATATCTGTGCTTACACAGCTTGTACAGCACACCCGGCCCTTCGCGCTATAGGCCCACGCCCATCTCCGTTACACCCAGGAAGCATCCGGCATGGGCGCCAATTCATGATGTGTCTTGTCTCGTGCGTTCAAATAACCATGTAATTGCCTGTTCTTCATTGTCAGCGTGTATATCAAAAATATGTAATATCACATGCTCCTCTTTTAGAAAGAAAAGCAGTTTGCAGAAAAAAAGTGACGAAAACGGACTGAGTTTACATGAACCGAAGACAATGTTTTACAGAACACAAACACCAATTGGAAATAAATAGACACTTTTATTAATTAACGCTAATATATGTTGGATGCACTTGTAAAACAATATGTTGTTGCGCATTTAATAGTCCAGTCCACCAGCAACGCAAATTGGAACTTTTTGACAGCGGCATCGGCTTGCCTCTGCGGAGACGATCGAGCGCGGGGGCGAGCTGAACTTTGTACCGCAGCGGTTGGATGCAGCCGAGAAGTTGAACAGCGTGGTAAGTCGAGATGGACAGAACGAAAACTGGAGCCAAAGCGAGCGAGCGGTGAATCCGAGACGGTGGCCCTTCTGTTTGAACGAGTTTGTGCAGTTAAAAATAAAAGTGTCGGGTTTTGTTCAAGACTGATCGATATCTCTGATGCCAAGAAGCAACGATTCCCACATGCACAAATGGCAGCGAAAGCAGTCACTTAATGTCTCTGTAGACGTTTAGTGTCTCCACTTTCTCGCACCGAGCTTAATGCAAAGATTGTACAGCCTCCGGGAATATGGAAAAGCGATTTGACGATTTTATTTTAGGTGGTTACGGTAGATTTGCTTTGTCTAGGCACACATTGCTTTGGTTTGGGAATAAAAACAGGTAATGGAATATCCGCTGCACCACTAACGATCGGACTAAGGAATGTCAGTTCCCATCATTAAAAATTAAGAAAATACAATATGTAGCCAAGCACGAGTGTTCTCAATCGAAATGAATTTACCCGCTACATTTGAACACACAAATAAGCAGTATAGTCTTTGCAGCGAAGCCAACCTGCGGAAACTGAGTTTGACCGTTTTGGGAAAGTGGGAGCGATTGCGATCATTTCTAGAGCGGATACAACAAAAAAGGGGGAAATCCTATCAAGCCAATTGAAAGCTCATATGATCGGCAGTAATATTTAAAAAAATTGAACGAAATAAAAAATGGCCTTTTTCGATGAAGTGGGTTCAAAATATCGATTAATTTCATTTTCGACGATATTTCAAATTTTATATAAAATATTCAGTGAAAATTAAATAAAATAAGCTTATGCCCGTCGATATTCCATGTATAGGGCTACACCCGCATAGTATTTGGTAAGCGACAAATAAAATAACTCACGAGTTACAAGGCTCTGAAGTTGTCACCGCATTGTCACGTGGGACCGATTTTGATCACTTGTAGAGAAGATACAACGAAAAAAGGGGAAAATCGCATCAAGCCAATGGACCTTTTTCGAGAAGCGTTCTGCGCACGCGCGAGCGCCCGATGCCAAGCGGCGGAAATCGGCACCTAAAATCGAGGAAATTCGGAAGGAGGCTATAAATCAGCGAGTAGCAAACGTAATTGCAGCATACATATAATTGTGTTACGCAAAAAAGAAAGCGGACGGAAAGAATAACACGACGTTTAAGTGGACGCCACGGATGCCCCACTTGTGCGGCGCGTTGGGCACGCCCCGCTGCTCAGAGAACGAAGAAACTGGTAGCGTAGCTCCCATTATCGACTGGTAGCGCAGGTACGTCCCTTCCTCGATTTTTAGTTCGTGCAGCTACCGCCTGGTGCCGTCGGTATGTGAAAAAGGTCCATTGAAAGTTCATTTGATCGGCAGCAATAATAAAAAAAATTAACGAAACAAAAAATGGCCTTTTTTAACAAAGTGTGTTCAAAATATCGGTTAATTTTATTTTCGACTATATTTCAAATTTTATATAAAAAATTCAGGGAAAATAAAATAAACTAAACTTGCACCTGTCAATAGCCCATGTATAGGGCTACACCCGCATAGTATTTGGTAAGTGACAAATATAATAACCCATGAGTTACAAGGCTCTGAAGATGTCACCGGATTGTCAAAGAGACGATGTTTGGCATTTTTTACCTCAATAAAAAAAAATACAAAATTATTTTCCTTTGAACTAAAAATAGTCGAAATAACATAAAAGAGCACAAAAAATTGCTGTGAGTTTCGTATGTTTCCTGTATTCATACCAGCGTACAGAACTGGGTAGAAAAATCACGGAGTAAAAAACAGATTAAAACCCTGCTCCACTCAATAATTTTTTGTGAAGCGAAATATTTTTTCAAAAAATTTTGAAAAGCAGCTTTGTTTTTTCCAGAAATAAGGCAATTAGATATATTTAAAAAAAATCGAAAGACCCACCGCGACAAGCGTGTTCGATTTCAAATGAAAATACCCAGAATCTTCACGAGTCACGAACAACCTATCTGCAACGTGGGGCATTGTCATGGTGGGGGCAGCCCACTCTTATCGCGCTGATACCACAATAGACCCTTTTAGCATTTGCGCGCCGTCTAGCGGCGCCGATTTTAAACTATGTGAACTCTCTGGGAGTGGTTACGTGCGCCGCTCCGGCGGGGCCTCGGCCGCCATAATGTGGTATACGGTCGCAGAGGTCAGCACTCTGTAGAGCCAACATAGCACCTGTCAAAGCTTTACGAAGGCAAGACTGAGATACATAATCCCCTTTATTCTCGCAATTTCACCGCGACCAAGAAGCTTCTGAATCACTGGCGGTCCGTGCTTGGTCCAGCAGACTATGACAGTACGCCTCTTCAAAGCCATGAACATTGCAACCCGATATCGTTCATGGCCCCTTTTACCGCTCATTCACACTGGAATCGGATTCGCATCCGCAAAGCGGTTGCGAACGCAGTTCAATTTCACGCGCATTTTATGTCATCAAATGCGCGTGAAATTGTACTGGATTTTTATACAACCGCGTTCGCAACCAAGTAAAGTTGTTCGCAACCGCTTTGCAAACGCGGATCTGCTTCCAGTGTGAATGAGCGGGAAGTCAGGATATGCGCGCGTGCACAAGGATTCATTGTGATAGCTCGCGCAGTAAAAATAACTATCATAGTTACGAGCCCACGCGCATAGCTATCCCCGTGGATACTTCATTCGGGCATGGCGTTCGGGTACTGTCTTCTTCCAGATGTACCATTTTCTTCCTTCCCGGGTGATCCGTTGTTCGAAGCAACCGGGAAATTGTTATAAAACGTCAGGGGGAAAACATAACACGAAAGATACACGGCTATAGGCTGAAGCAGTTCAGACAGACTGGCTACCTCTCGTACGTTGCTGGTAGCCACCACTTCTTGGTGCAAAAAGTTGTTCCAACCCCACTGTAAACAACTTAATTTACGCGAGGACCTTTTTTTCGCGAATTTTGGGACTTAAAAATATCGCAAAGAATAGATAAAAAAATCACGTATGGTAAGGAATATTAGGCGTACCTCCTCAAGTCTTAACCCACACTTCGTAAAATTTACGAAATATTGAAGCAGCGAAAATAGAGTTAACAGTATTTGCTTTCAACTTTGCCGAAAGACGCAAGAGTCGAAGACCGCTACTGCCGCCAGAGCAAACGTTCTTTGTACTGGTGGTGCCGAAGACGCGATAAGGGACGTGATCATGCAAAGCCGGAAGCGATGGCGTGACAAGCAACTCAGTCGTCGATGTAAACCGCATCGCCAACGAAGACGCGAAAGCGACTCCATCGCCGATGTGGACAGCGCCGTCCACAAAAATGCGACGGCCTGTCTCAGTCGTGATGTAAGAGCTGAAGCCACCAAATAGTCGCCGTTTTTTACGAAGGTGCTTTCTCGTATACTCAGTCACAAACTTGAACTGCGTATTCGGTCCTGGTCCACGATAACCAATCAGGACCCGCGGCGGTGGAGCTCGTGATCGCGGGCGCATACCACATAATGGCAGCGCCTTGTCCGATCATAGTGGCCAGCCGCACTTCCGAGCGCCGTCAAGGCAGCGGCTCATTGTTGCCAAGAGCAATTTCGGAAAAAGTCAATTCAGTTGCTCCGCATTTTGTGAAGTGGGATTTTCGGCAGCAGCATTTCGTCCAGCCATAACCTGGGATGTCACATGAGCTCACGATTCTGTTCCGCGCTAAGTTTCGTAGGGAAATTGACGTCATGTGACCAACGCGCACGTGACTTTTATGTCAATTTAATTTCTCCGCCAAATACAGCTGGGAAATTGACGTCACGTGACTTTTACACCAATTTAAACTCACCTTCTAAATTTAGCGGAAAAATTAACTCCCCGTCACCTGCACACAGATTTAGCTTCCCCGCTCAATTTAGTCGGGAAATTAAAGTCATGTTACCTACACACCAATTAGGTTTCCGGGCTAAGCTTAGCGGGAAAATTTACGTCAAGTGACCTGATGCTCAGTGAGACGTTAAGCAGAGGTCTGTAACGCCGCATGACGTCACAATGACGTCACCTGAGATGACGTCACGTGACATTTACATCTATTCAATTTCCCCGCTAAATTTCTTAGGAAAATTCACGTCACCTGACCCACGCACGAATTTAGTTTTCCGGCTAATTTTAGCGGAAAGATTTACAACATGTGACTGAACGTCTAGTGACCTATATGACAATCTGGAGGTCGCTTAGCAGCTCTTCTAACACTGCGCAGCTTGACGCCAATGTTTAGTTTCAGGAATGCAACCCAGTTGCCTAGCAATTTATTTTAGTAGTAATCTTGGGGGTTAAGAGCCCCCAAAGTTGCCATGAAACAAAATATAGTTGCTCCATCCCGATTAGTCATTGTGTTATTGCAAGAGAAATTTCTGGAATTGATTGAAAAAGTTGTCATGGCATGCATGGCGAAATCACAACTGGCCGAATCCCTTCCGTAGTGCCTATTTCGTTTGGAGCTCCTGAGACATCTCGGTTCAATAGACCATCTGCTATATTACCCAAGCATACAGGAGAATGCAGGAATTGGTGTTCCACACGCTACACACGCACGCCTTCCCCGTATAAAAAATTCGAAGTAAATAACCAAAATAAAGCGTTGACGAACGCGCGTGCAAGATACAACTTGTTTTAGGTTTTTGCTTTAGAATATTTACTACTGCTGAGGCCAGCACGTGCGGCGCGTCGAACACTAATCCCTTCATTCTCCTTGATGCTTGGAGTCGATATCCGTTTCACCTTATGTTGTACCGTAGCGAGGCTAGAAGCGCAAGCTCATAGCGTTGGCAGCTGTTCTTGGTGCACGAGAGCTTGTGCCGCCAAGATCTGCCCTAGAGCAGGGAGCTCGCGCTTGTAGCCTGTCCTGCGGTACAACACAAGGTGAAACAAAGTATAGCTACCGTGTTCTTGCAAATGGCGCGTGATTTCTCGCTTTCCGAAGCGACAAACATGCGCGTGCTGGACGAGCAGATCACGCTGAGCTGAGGATTTGTAAATATTAGACTGATCCATACTCTGTCTCGATGCTGAACCAAACATTGCAGACTCCATAATACGTGTCGAACGTTCTTTCGGCGAGCCAGCAGCCGCTGCTGTGCGCGAGAACACGCAACGAAATTGACGCTATAGTCCTCCATTCACGCTTGAAATGAGAGTGAAATGCGTGGGCCCAGAAAGAAGGTGAATAATGACAAGTTTTTTTATGTTCACAACCGAGTGTGGTGTAAAGGTAGGCAACAAATTGGTCTAACAATCACGTAGCTTTCACATATGGAGATGAAAAACCTGTTTCTATTATCCTTTTGCCCGGTAAGCGTACATTTTACTCTCATCTTAAAGGGGCACTGCAAAGACACAAAGAAAATCAAACGCTGCTTTCAAGGTCGTGATTATTAGTGTGAAACATGAGCCTTCAGTGACGACGTTGATCGAGCGCGTCGGATAATGAGGACATGGAATTCTAGAGGTAGTACTGGCTGAATAGGTGCACTTGACCTTTTCTGATACTTTCAAGCGCGTGATTCTTTGCTTCGAACACCTGTATATCGGTGGGGTGTGAATAGAGGACTATGACGTCTATTACTTTGCACATACCAGCGCACACCTGCCTCTGCTGGCTCAATGGAAAAAATCGCGCTACACTTATTATGGACACTAAAATATTTGATTCAGTATCCCTTTTACGTACAGCGCGGTAAAAGCTGCTGGCGTGAGCTTAGAGTTTGGTTCCGCAGATCATTTGCACGTGTTTTCGCGGACACGAAATCTTAAATAAAGCAACGCACTCGCGCCATTAGCTTTCACAGCGTTGTATACTAAGTATGAAACGAAGTATGGGCATCCAGACACGGACAGACGCACAGTGAAACGCGCGCGAAAAGCATCTGCTGTCCACCCCGCCGCCTCGCGCGTGCTCTGGCATCTTTGGTTTGCTTTACTGCGTGGAAACTGAGTGCCATTGCAATCAGCTACGCTTCAGAGTAACGATCAGCTTGGCCATATTGTGGCTTAAAATCATGGTTGCCAGTAGCCTGAAGCTTTATCTGAACATCACAGGAACCGCTTTCCGTCCTCCACAAATGTTTAAACAGTCCGCGACAGAGAAAGGCAATATTATGAGCTTCTAACACCGAATCGAATGCTGAGGAAGTCGCACTTTTGAATCATGACGATCTGCAGTTGCGTCTGCTCCAGCACAAGCCCCAATATGGCGGCGCCCACGAAAATGTGGGGGAACGGAGTGCCGATACTCTAAGCGCAGCTCATTTAGTGACTCTACTGGAAACCAGGCTTCTGACACCCAAACATCTGGCGCTGTTTCTATCTCCACGTGGCGTTCGAAACGGAACACTATGGCAAATGCGCATCAAGCTGTTCTCCAACATGTGTCGTTATGTGTGTTTGATATTAAGAACTGCAACGTCCCGAAACTGAATAAATAATGTATTACGTTGAATACTAAATTTCAGGCGTAATCTATTGTTTTAACTTTTATTGTAATCTATTGTTTTAATTAATCACCGAAATGTTTTTTTTCTGATTTAATGTAATGCAATTTTTATTAGTTTATAAGATTCGTTTTATAGCACAAAAAACTGCTTAAAATTTCAATTAATGTTTTAATACAGGCACGTTTTCTGTACAGTGAATTGCTTACTTATTAATTCAATATATCCCACAAACCATTCACGCAAGTTAGTGATGACGTTCCAGCGATTTAACGCGAGAAAAAAGTATAATAAAACATTGTATGAAACATTAGAAACTGAATAACGTAACTAAAGCTAAACATATTATCGCGTCATTCCAATACAGCTAAATAATTTTTTTTTGAATTTGACATTTTTTTTATGACTCGAGAACGCTTAACATGAGTTTACAAACCAGCAAACAGGAAAGAACCCGGTATGAACACTGGGGTTCCACCTTTGCTCAGAGGGCTGATTTTCTTCGTGGCTTAATATGTTGAAGCGCCTTTCACGAAAAGCATGCTCCTGTGGCGACCTGACGACTGAAGTGTCCCCGGCACACGAGGAAAAAGTCTAAAATTCCCAGGGACGTTTCTCACTTAACAAAACGTTTGCCGGCACTATACTCTGTCTCACAAAACACCTCCAGTGCAGAAGAAAGCACGGGTAGGAGCTCGTGACTTTGGGACATGCCTTTTTACGCACAAGCTCTTGTACAAAGGCATTCTACTGAGATAGGCTCAAGCACCTGTGCCTTTGTAATAATTGGGGTTGTGTGGTTATTTACACAGCGAGTCGTTGGTCAGCCATTTTAAAGTTGCGACGAGTCACTCGCTGTAGATGAGCAATTCAGCCGGTGCAGTACAACCGCTAGCCTGGGGTCTTTAACGTGCACCACGCAGTAGTGATACACGACCGCATGACTGTACGATGCTCATCCAGATCGAAACGGGCCGGAGTGGGGATTGAGCCCAGCATCCTGGGTTGCAGCGCGAGCTTTCGCTCCATGTGCTCCGACCTAGTGTGCGCTAGTCCATTCGGCCACCGATCCCCCCTGTGTTTTTCTCTTTACTGCAATGATTGTGAAAGTGAGCTAACCTCACTCTTGAAACACGGACCGCTCGCGTCCACCAAGATCTAACTAAATACAATTACATCGCCGCCCTTTAGCGGGGAGTCAAAACACTAAAGTTGATGTATTAAACTAGTGCAAGATGGCACTTAAAAATGGCGGCACATTTAGTGGCACCTAGACTTCCTCTATAGGCTCCCAACGGGAGTTAAAGTTGCGCGTTTGTTTTCCGCGTGCCGCCACGACGCTATTTGGCGAGATTAAATACGCGGGGAGCAAAGACTCCTGCGCCGTGAAGAAAATGTAGACGTTGCACACACCCCGGCGTTAAAACCCCTAAATGTTTCAAAAGTGGCGCAAGGTGCGTCGATGCAGAAGACACGTGTAACATGCCTCGTGCATCGAGGCACGAGGTACGTTGCACGAACCTCGTTGCCACTATGATCTTGTGAAGATTGTGGCGGCACAGCTCAGCACCGAGCTACAGTGCTGTAACCGAGCAAGATTTCAGACGCCATGTTTCTCCCAGAAGTGGCGTGCGGCACGTGTCTCGAGCATTTCGATAATAATGAATGGCGCCACTTTTCTCAGGATAGAGGGGCTGGCAGTTTGATACTTTATGACCCACGTTACGAACAGAAAAACAAAACAAAAAAAAAAACACAAGCGCGGGATAGCAAAAAAAAAAAAAAAACGTTTTCGTGTAAGGCTTTTTAAATAAAGAGGCGCTGGAGAAAGGCAGCCTTCTGCGTTAAGTCCTTATTTCCAACTCTATTCGTTCGGCTTAAACCAATTGAAAATGCGGGAAGAGCCTCAGAACGCAGCTGGTACTATAGAGTTATTATAATGTACGCTAGAGGTTCAACTGGCGCTTGTGTCTATGCGACTTCCGTGACGCAAATTGAAGCAGACAGCAACCAGTCTACTTTTGCGGTGCTCCTGTGCATTCCTATGGGAAAACGCGCGTGCATTTGGTCTCTTCGGCGGAAAATAACTCAAAACACTTTCGATATTTGGGTCGTACCAAATTGTATGTACCTTGATTAACACTGTGAAAGCGTAATGGACCTTTTGTAGAAATACGCGGTGCGCATGCGCGGAGTATTTGATGCGCCTGGGTTTGAGAGTATCTAGTTCCAAACAATCCGCCATCTTGCATTTCTCGCCTTTGGGCGCCTCGGAAGAAGAAGAAGAAGAAAATAAGACCATCGAGAGTCGAGACTCAAGTTTTGATGTTGCGAACAAGGTGAACACGAGTCATCGTACTGACGACGCCCGTTCTAGATTACGACGTGCACCGCAATCATGCCGGTGAACTGCGTAGCCTTCGGCTGTCGGAACTATTATCGCCCGGGTTGTGGAACTAGCTTTTTTCGCTTTCCGTGTGGTAGGCTTCATCCCGTTAAGCGGGCAGCCTGGATTCGTGCAGTCAGGAGAGTTGACAAGTCCGACCCCTCGAAGAACCAAAAAGAAAACGAACCGGTAGCACACAGGAAGCCTAACGTGCACGTTGTTTTCTCTACAAATACTCTCCAACCCAGTGCGCCGCAGGTTCGCCCATCGCCACATAGGTGGCAGCACATATTCGCCAAAAGGTCCATTGCTTTAGTTAGGGTATTTTTGTTCATCAGTGAACGATGTTTAATTTCGCTACATTTCAGACCCAAACGTGTGTTCCGCAACAGGTGTGTAAAAACCAGCAACGATTCGAAGCAAAACGACAATCGAAAGGAATATAGAGTGCGTTCAAGGCTCGCCAGCATTCCGGTGACGCTTATATATTGATAATAGGCCAGTCCTGTCACTATATGAAAATGATCCCGTCGTGCATGAGCGGATAAAAACGTTCAAAACGTAGAGAAAAAACTCCGTGGGCTATGAAAGCTGTCTCTTCGTATTGTTCTCTCTGCCGGGCAGCTTTTATCAGACACTTGTTCTCACAGAGTTCGAGCGTGCAGCTTCGCTCAGCAGCAATAAGCAGCTTCGCTCAGAGCAGAAAGAATAAAGCAGTACTTACTTATATATAAAATCGGAATAGATTACGAGGCCTTCAATTTATTTTGATCCTACATACACGTGTAGTTACTGATCCAATGTTACTGCGTAGTTCTTGCCGTCTTTCTTAATTTCCAGATGTTCTTTGTTCGTTTGGCACGTATATATCCCCCACATTGAAAAGCGCCGACGTCGTGTTCGCGCTAACAGTGTCCGACAGTGCACAAAAATACACGTACGAAGCCGTTTTAGCACCGTTTTTACTGCGATGAATTTGAAAGAAAAACGCCGTAACTGACCAATTATTTCGCCGGCCTGACTGAGAAATGTTCTAAGCTAACTAGTGCGTACGAATTATTCGGGATATTTGCTCTTATGATCGAGCGCAGGGAGAAAATGCACTCACTTTTTCCCATAGAAATGCGTTACCGGAAGTCAATTTTGGACTGGTTGCTGTCTGCTTCAATTTGCGTCAGCACACTAGCGCCAGTTGAACCTCTAGCGTAGATTATAACCCTATGGCTGGTACCACTGCGGCTCAGCGTTCTTCCGCAGCATAGGCTGTGTTCCAAATCTTACCCAAATGGATCCGAGTTACTCCGGTGGGTTGTGTCACGTGACAACACAGATTGAAAAACGCTGGACGCGGGTAGTTTTCCGAACGCCAAGGCACGAAACCATTACCCCGGAGTAAGATAGAATAAATTTTATAACACAGCCATAAAGTCAATTTTCTTTCATCGCTGTCCCCATGGCAACGAACACAGAATGAATGGAAGCACGCACGGTACCGCCGCTTGATGCCAGCAACTGCTGACGCCATTTTACGAACGCCGTCTGCTAGCCGAAGGCGAACTCAGTGTGTCAGATCGGCGCGTTCGCCGGTGCGCTGCTGGCAGTGTTGTACACGTTCCTAAAAAAGAGAACGAAAGATCGTTCCTCGTTACTTCTAATTTTTGGAACGCGTCCCCATTACGAGTTCCATATGTCAAAAAGGAACTCGTTTCCGCTACATTTGAAAAAAAAAAATGAAACGAATCGTTACATATATGTTACATTTGTATTTCGCGGTTACCATATTTTGTTAGATTGAGGAAAGTTTTTTTTGTATCTTTCCCATCAAATGGGAACATACGAATTTGAATGCCGTGATGGAAGAGCTCCAGCAGAAGAACACAAGCGGAAACAGGGTTTTATTTGTTGATTTATTCGCCATTAAAAATCTCAGCTTTTAACCATCTTCATGCTTGTGGTGGGCGATTCAGACGAGCCAAATGTACCGTTACCCCAGTTTGCACGAGTGTTTTACAACAACCTCACACGTTTAGATCTAACAAAGTCCTTTGTTCGAACATAACAACAGTTGCTTCTCGATGCTGCTGTTCGTAAGACAAACAAGTGAAGAGGAGGGTAGGGCTTTTGGAAGGTCAGACTTAAAAACTCATAGTCCTTCTTCATGAAGGTTGGATTCGTTGTTCAGTTCAAATTAGAGAAGTGGTAAAGGGTAATTAATATTTGTGCACCTTTGAAGTGAACAATCTTCGGGATACAAGGATGTGTTCGATTTCTGGTAACCTGTTCATTTGGTGTAACTGTAGGCATCTTTCTGGAAGTTCAGTAATGGCTGTAGTCGACCCTAGAATTCTGGGTGTATGAGGATTTGTGGAAGCAAAGAAAGTAGAATTCGAAACGTTCCTTTTTCTGTGTCTTTCCTTCGACAGAGAGTTTTGACTTTCGTACTCCAGTCTGGGGCAATGAAAAAAAGACCAATGTCCACAAGCTCTCCTGCACCCGACTATTACCTAGCGAAGACTACACAAAATAAACCCTCAGATAAGTAACCAAAAAGTTAACGAGATACTGTGCTTCGTAAGGTTATTGTTTTCATACTTCTAGAATTACTCCATTAGAAATCAAATTACCCCACTAGACGAAAAAAAGAAACGCCGTTCTTTTTTCCGTTGCAGTGAAATTATAACGAGTTCCCGTTCCAGTTACATCGATGCAAAATGAAACGCCGGTGTTCCTTCGTTCCTCCTAAAAGAAACGCGTTCCAGGAGCGCCGTTCCGTACAACACTGGCTGCTGGTAAAGACGACGAAGCTGAGACACGTCGACGGCGATTCAGCAAGCGGCAGCACCGCGGGATGACTGCAGCGGGGGCATTTATTGGGACCAAAGGCGCGAAATAAGCAAGAGCAATTTTTATTTGAATAATAACGCGCAATATCTTAGTTGGGGACCACATACCTTTGCTGTGGGTTTTTTTCTGTTAACTTTTTGCAGAGACACGGGGTACCGCTTTCAGAAAGCAGTTTCGTTTGCAAAATATGGGGGCCCTGAAAAGGGCCGTTTAGACTGCTACCAGAACCTAACTGACGTAACGAGGTATTGGCAAGTGGTTGGCGCATAAGTCGTCTTTACGCACGCAAGCGTGCGACGGGCTCTGCAAAGGGGACCACTCGAAGTCGCCGGGGCCGACAGAATCCTCGTCCTCCGCACTATAGGGAGGGTCCCTGTCAGCGTCGGGGCGGCCTCGGCGACGAACAACTGGACTCTATCAGTGTTTCTGCACGCCTTCTCTTTTCTCCAGAACATGAACTTTGCAAGCTCACCATTGAAATGGCGGCTCTCGCGCCGTCTAGATGAAAGAGAGTGTTTGACGTGGCGCCAGGTGCCTTCCACCATATTGGTGTGGGTGCAAGAGTTCGGGTCGACAAAGTTCAGCTTGTGGCTGACGGTGAGGTGCGTGAAGCGAGCGTCACCTAGAAGCTTGCGATAGCCAACCCAACAGTCAGTGATTATTCTTGTTCCAGGGCGGACCCACTCGGCTGTTAGCCTTGCAGGGTTTTAGCGTCACGAGTCTCCACGCAAACAAGAAAGCAGCACCCACTGCCACGCTCCACACCGCCGAAAACCCACTGGCCAGGCCTTAAATACCCGCGATGGTACTGTCGCCGCCCGAACATACTTTCTAGTTCTACAGTCCAGTTCTACACCACCTACGCCGCAGACTAGTTATACACCGCCTTTGCCACCACTCATCTCTGAATACGTAAAGACAGCATTTACTACAACGTCC
This sequence comes from Ixodes ricinus, assembly GCA_037355805.1. NCBI lineage: Eukaryota > Metazoa > Arthropoda > Arachnida > Ixodida > Ixodidae > Ixodes > Ixodes ricinus. The sequence continues at coordinate 78,413 of JAZHYW010036976.1, forward strand.
CGACCGAGGCTCGTACAGTAAGTTATTGCCTTACTTGCGACATCAGTCTCCCGCTGAATGAGGGCGCACGGTAGGTTCTGAGTTCGATTCGGTTCAAGAGTTCGGGAAGTGTAAGGGCTGATCCCTCGAGAAAGAAACCGCTCCGTACCGAGACCTCGCCCCGGCACTGAACCTTGACCGGCTCCCTCTTGAGCACTTCACGAGTCATCCACACACCGCACCTCCACGAGCAGCCATCCGGAGATCGAGCGCGGACTTGCAGCGTCCTCGCAGCTTCGCATTCTGAGCACGCACGAGAACCCAGGAGCAGGCCCATGCCCTGAAGCAAAATAATTGTTTCGAGAAGGTCTTTCATGGCGTCATGAAGCCTGCATAGGTTGAACGCCATGGCACTGCGATGCTGGTCTCTGGAAGCAGAAAGCGCCGAGGGGTTGTATGAGGAGAGCTGCGCCCTTTTTTGCAGTTATAATGTTTATTTTATCAGCCATTTTATACCTCCTGACACCATTCTAACATACTCATTGGTTAATTGGTCGGACCACACCATCGCGTGACACAGCAAACGCCAATGGTATGACCAGAACGCTTGAAACAGTCGGCATCGTTACAAAGAAAACAGTTCGACCCAACAACAGAATGAAGTAACAAAGTGAATAAAAAATTTTCAAAAAATAAGAAGGTAGCCGTTGGATTTTTTGATGGCGTCTTCTTTGATGAGAGGAGGAGCGGTCGGGTAGCGCGCAATGTTCCTTGTTTGTTTCTTTAACTTAGAGGATGCCACGATCCTTATTTCAAGCTTATTTGTTACTATAATAACAAACAGCGCGTTGGAACTAAGGAGGTTGAGAGTCTCGGCGTCAGAATTCGACGTGGTCTTAACGAAAAGTAAAGAAGGAATGCACAATATATACAGTATTTCAAGACCGTTATACTCTGCACTCGGCGAAGCCTCATGACGCAACCGACGACCACTAGGCTATTTATTTTGTTTATTTGACTTTTCTAGCGTGAAGACAGCTCCACCGTGCCTCATAGTTTCCAGCAGAAATCTGGAAGTTTTAATATTTCTTAATATTGACATTTTAAGGGCACTCTTCCTATGCTACTGCTACTTTTCAAAAATGTCCTTCGCGGTACCGGCGAATCTATCTTCCTTTGGAAGAGTAATTTCGTACCCATGATAACATTTAGGCTTCATGCCGTTTGACAAGCCCGACCACCAAGACGATTTGCATGAAAACGTCACCGAGTCGTCGCTCCTAGTCGTGGCTGAAGACATCGCTCGTCCTACGAACACGAATTGGTAACAGCTTGAAAAACACGCAAACGTCAAGCACGAAGTGCGCACTTCGAGTTGAATATGCATGCGTACAATTTCTTTTCAAGGTGTAAATGTGGCCAATTCGTTGTATTGCCCGACTTCAGTCTTGGCGAGTGTCTTTGCTGCAGTGAAATTTGCAACAAACTTTCCGACCTGCAGTCGACTGGCAGCATTACTACGGACGAGGAGTTCCCCCTCGTCTGCCTGAACATTACGATGTTGAACTACCGTACTTCAAGCTTCACGATAGAAAATTGCCTACGTCCAAGGACATCCACAAGTCTATGTTGTCAGGAAAAGCAGTTTCTTTCCTGTTGCCGAGTAGCTCAGTGGAAAGGTGTCCGCTTCGCACGCAGCAGTCAGCGGTTCGATCCCCGTGTGACCACAGAATTTTTTTGCCCAACATTTTGCGATATGGTTACCATTCTTTTTTACATTATTACTGAAGAAAAAAAAGGCTGTGGATGAGACGTCGCTAAATTAAAGGGATACTGAACTAAGGAATTTAGTGTCCATATTAAGTGGTGCACGTTCATTCCACAACACAGCAGCCGCCGGCGTGCGCGAGCACACGCAATAAAAATGACGTCAAAGACCTCTATTCGCGGTTAAGATGTAAGTGAAATGTATGGCCATCGAGCCAAAGCAGAATAACGACAAGTTTTTCATCTACACAGTGGTGTCGGGTATAAACGATAAGCGATTATTTGGTCTAACAAACACGTAGCTTTCACTTGTAGAGATGAAAAGCCTGTATTTATTCTCCTTTGGCCCAGAAACCAATGCATTTCACTGTCCTCTTAGACGCGAATGGAGGTCTTTGACGTCATTTTCGGTGCGTATGCTGCGCACACCTGCGGCTGCTGGCTCGTGGAAAGAACATGCGCCACTTATTATGGAGACTAAATTCACTTGGTTCAGTATCCCACAAATGGTATAGGACTCCTTTCCGACACCTGCGAACTTAATGTAGTCACTTTGCACAAAATGCAAGGAACACGTAAGTCGGGTAGCGTCCACTTTCCGAGGTGCCCGTAACTGTTCTGCCGGATTCGCAGCCAGCCATTGATCCCGTTGATCATTCGAGAACTTGTGCAGACTCTGCCGCACAATGCCCCTATTGGATACAGAACTGGTGAGGCAGCTCCCACGCAACATCTTGGGGCATTCTTTCGGAGCCGGTAACGGGCATTCAGCACTCATTTCCAACTCTTCATTGTACCAAAAGAAACTCGTCTTGAAGTGCAGAACAGCGAGTGGAACGAACATCACTGCAAAGCAATCGCGCGGCAAACGATACCGGCGTCGTTTGCTGTACTCGCCCCCCCCCCTCCCCCAGAAGAAAAAAAGAACGCGGTCGGATGTAGACACCTGACTTCCGGTCCGGCACACTCTCTCATTTTCCATATTTTTATGACCTCCGTGCGCAGGTTTCTCTTTTCGGTGTCGACTAGTTGCGTTTTCTTCTCTTTAATATAAATATAAGTGACTCGGTAGCAAAATATTCATTGGGCAGTCCTTCACACCATACTGAATCGCCTGGCGAAGAATGAAAAACAAATTTTAAAGGATGTCAGTGTCCCTTTAATGTAACCAAAATCCTGGGCCGGAGAAGATTTGGCGGTATCAGCGTATCCTTTTTAAAGCCCTACAAAAACGCGTCGGGGACACTGGACTTATGGACCAAGTTAGAGTGCGTGCGCGTGTGATGTATGTGTATGCCATTCTTCCCTTTCAGATTACAGCCGCTCCTCCTCTCATCAAAGAACACGCCGTCAGAGAATCCAACGGCTTCCTTTTTTCATTTTTTTATTCACTTTTTTACTTTATTTCGTTGTTGGGTCCGACTGTTCTCTTTATAACTATGCCGACCGTGGCAACCGTTCTGGTCATACAATTGGCGTTTGTTGTGTCACGGGATGGTGTGGTCCGTCCGATTAACCAATGAGTTTGTTAGAATAATGTCCCGAGGTATAAAAAGGCGAATCAAATAAAAATAATAAATGCAAAGAAGCGTGCAGCTCTGCTCGTTATACCCCCTCGGCGCTTTATTCTTCCTGAGGCGAGCATCGCAGTGCAATGGCGCTTAACTTGCGCCTTCTTCATGACGCCATGAAAGACCACCTTGAAGCAATTAATTTGCTTCAGGGCATGGGCCCGCTTCTGGGTTCTCGTGCGTGCCCAGAGTGCGAAGCCACGAGGACGCTGCAAGTCCGCTCCAGCTCTGTGGATGGTGCCCAAGAGGGAGCCGGTCAAAATTCCGGTGCCGGGCTGGGGTCTCGGTACGGAGCGGTTTTTTTCGATCGATCGCACCCGACGCTTACCCAACCCATAAAAATCATCTTCCTTTGGTGCCAGAACCTTCCGTGCGCCGTCATTCAGCTGAAAGACTGGTGTCGCAAGTAATACTTGATTGGAAGAGCCTTTGTCTGGAGGTTGTGATGAATGCCGTCTTTACGCATTCAGAGATGATTAGCGGCGAAGGCGTGACTGTAGAACTAGACGAGAGTACGTGCGGGCAGCCAAAGTACCATCGCGGGTATTTAAGGCCTGGCCAATGGGTTTTCGGTGGTGTGGAGCGTGGCAGCGGGTGCTGCTTTCTTGTTCCCGTGGAGACCCGTGACGCTAAAACCCTGCAAAGGCTAATAGCCGAGTGGGTCCGCCCTGGAAGAAAAATAATCACTGACTGTTGGGCTGGCTATCGCAAGCTTGCAGATGACGCTCGCTTCACGCACCTCACCGTCTACAAGCTGCACTTTGTGGACCCGAACACTGGTGCGCACATCAAAATGGTGGAGGACTAGCTTGACCTTGATCAAAAAACTCTTTTCCATCTGGGTGGCGCTAGAGCATCCATTTCAGTGGCCACCATGCAAAGTACATATTTTGGAGTAGAGAGAAGGCGCGCGGAAGCACTGATAGGTTATAGTCGTTCCTCGCCGCGCCCGCCAAAATCTACAGCCCCGACGCAGACAGGGACCTCCCTAACCGCTCATAAGCGGATCCGCGTTCGCAAAGCGGTTGCGAAGGCGGTTGTATAAAGATCCAGTACAAATGCATGCGCATTTGATGTCATCAAATGCGCGTGCGATTGTCACTGGATCTTTATAGGCGCTTTACACACGCGCCAGAGTACAGCCGTTATTGCTGACCTTCTCTTGTTTTACCGATATACCGAGCCACTGAAATCGGTGTGGACGAGCCTCCACAAAGGCCAATGCTGGGGAGAAAGACAGAATAAAATCTAAGACGGCAATAACCTGGCCTCCTATGGTAATAATGAAGTGAAGTTAACGTAATAAGGAAACAAAACTGAAGGTCAGTTATGGCGGCGCCCATGCACAGCTGCTGCAAAGCGTCTACACAACCGCGTTCGCAACCGCGTTAGCGAACGTGGATTGGCTTCCAGTGTGAATGAGCGGTAAAGGCTGAACTCCATGGAACGAATATGCTGCGAAAAATCAACGAAATTTGCCCGGCGGCTTTTGCTCTGAGCGTGGAATCAGCACAGTGGCTGCCACGTCGTGCGCAAAGCGAGCGTCCCGTCGGACGACGAGGATTCTGACGGCCAATGGGACTTCGAGTGATCCGCTGCGCTGAGCCCGTCGCCCGCCTGCGTGCATAAAGACGGCTTATGCGCCAACCGGTTGTCAAGTGCTCGTTACGTCAGTTAGGTTCTGGTAGCGGTCTAAGCGTCACGAGAGCCACTAAATGAGCTGCGTTTAGAGTATCGGCTACTTTCTGAATGTGGTACCCCATGTCAATGTAAAAAGTTTACAGGAAAGACCCAGCACAGGTATCTGGTCCCCAACTGCATAGCGCGCGTTATAATTCATATAAAAAATGCTCTTGCTTATTTCGCGCCTTTGATTCCAATAAATGCCCCCGTTGCTGTCGTCCCGCTGTGCTCTTGATTGCTCAATCGCCGTCGGCGTGTCACTGCCTCATCGTCTCTTGCCAGCGGCGCACCGCGAACGCGGCCGATCTGACACACCACGTTCGGTTTTGGCTAGCAGACAGCGTTCGAAAAATGCGATCAGCTGCTGCTGGCTTCACGTGGTGGTACCGTGCATGCTTGCACTCATTCGGTGCTCGTTACCATGGTGACGGCGATGTAAGCAGACGGACTTTATGTTGCTGAAGAACGCTGCGGCCCAGCGATACGAGGCGCCTGCTGAGGCCCTTCGCGCATACTTTTGAATGGGCGGCAGGCGAACAGCAAAGAGTTCAAAATAAGGATTTAGCGCAGAAGGCGGCGTTTCTCCAGCGCCCCATAAATTAAACGCCTTGCACGAAAAACATGTCTTTAGAATTATTTTCAACAACGTGGGTCTAAAGTATCAATGTGTCGAGGGTCTTTATCCGGCGTAAGTTGCCCCATTTTTGCCTCTTCCTCCTTCGCTGTTTTCTGTACGCGGCGGCGCGCGTGTTGGCTCTATTTGCCGGATTCTGTCACGTGACCGCCCACAATCGACGGTGCATGGCTCCTTTATGCGCGAGGATGGGCTTTACCGCATAAATTAGAATTTGAAGATGGCTGAACGCGCAACTCTGGCTCCCGTACAGAGACTACAAGGAACGATCGGTTGGTTCGAGTGACCTCGCGCGTCTCGACCTAACCGATGCGTTCCACCGTGCAGTTCCCGGAGTGGCCGTTGCGGAACAAAATGGCGCCGTTGCGATTGCGTCAAGCTCGGTTCTCGTGTACGCATGGAGACACTTTTTTTTTTTTTGAAGCTTGTTTTTAGGGCTTTTTTTACCGGGGTTGTTTTAGTAACGTTGACTAGCACATAACCCCTCTGACCAAGAACTATATATTTTCCTTATATTTTCGCCACGTAGTGTAAGGATAGAAACGAAAGTTGTTTTTCAGTTTTTCGTTCGTAAAACTTGATGACAAAGATGTGTGGATCACGTTGTCGCTGTTGTTTACAATGCGATTCATAGGATTTGTCACCAAGTTGGTGGTGGTGGGGAAAGGGTGGGGGGGGCGGTGGCCGAGTGGGCTAGCACACAGCAGCTCGGAGCAAATGGAGCAGATGCTCGCGCTGCAAAACCCAGGATCCTGGGCTAAATCTCCACCGCTGCCCGTTTCGATCTGGATGAGCGTCGCACCGGCGGGCGTTCGTGTATCACTACTGCGCGATTCACGTTTAAGACCCCAACCTAGCGGTTCTACTGCACTTGCTAAGTTTCTCATCTACAGCTGAAACACCAGACGCCCACTGGGGCAGACTAACTTCCTTTTGTATAAACATACACACAACACACAAGTTCAACAAGTTGGTGATATCCACGGTAACGACATTTAAATGCCACTCATATTCTGGATACGAACATTGCGTGATCAATCGAACTGGGCTCGTGACAATCAATAGCTTGGACATGCATTTCGGTGCTCAACTACATATTTTGCTAAATTAGCAAATCGCTAATGAGAATGCAGGGAATGAAGTTCTACGCGCCTCACGCTCTCGTGTTTGCAGCTGAAACTGTTTTTAAACAAAACCATATTACAAATGGCATATGCAGGTGCGTTCGTAAACGCCTTTTGTTTACCTACTTCACATTATTTTATATGTCCAAGAAGAACGAGTGGGACGTGTTAAAATACATTTTCAGAATTATCCTTGAGGCTTGAGTAGTTTAGCAAGAGGTCTATTGGCTGCAAAGGCGGGAATAGCCGAACATTAATGTGCCAAACTCGACGTTGCCTTGTGCGTTTTCAACCGAAGCTCCTGGCTGGGATAAAAATGGAAGGGATATAATGAGGGATATAATCGGCTCTATATCACTTCGCAGCTGTTCTGATTTAGAGTTGAGGGGATGGCTCATGCTCCTTGCACTAATTGATTGAGCGAAGAACTGACATGTTTTGTTTTAGATAATGTGTGTCAATAATCATCAGCAGTAGTTACTGATACTAAGAACCTTATATTTTTGCATCTCCCCTTTAATGCTTTAAAACGAGTGGTCACGGCATTCACGAATGAAGCCTATATTTAAATTCATCACTGCGACAAAACATTGATTGAAATGTAACAGCGTAACTGTCTCCCGTTAAAGTCTGATATTGATTCAACACTTCTTTCTACATTACAGGTTGAAAATCATGCATGTTAAATTCATAGCCTAAAACTTTTTTCCTTGGTAAGCACATCTTTTTTTTTCAAAATGAGGTTACGTTGTGGCTTATTTCGTACCTGTGTATGCTTTTTCGAGTATTGTTTGTTCAGCAGTAAACACCGTCTGTTGGCAAACTACCGTATTCGCTCTACAATAATGACTTCCATCCTTTTACACAGTCACAACCGGTTATTATTGCCTGTTGTGTCGGCACGGACCCCTCTTGGAGTCCGTGTAGCGCTTGCTGTAAGCCCGCCGCCGCTGTACTCGCGCTTTGAGGTCAGCTAATCCGGAGCCAGGGTTCACAAAGAACTTTGATGACGGAAACCCCACAACGTCCAGCCTCGACCGAGGAACTCGACCATGCAAGAGCAGAGCAGGGGGCACCCCAGTTGTGGCTTGAGTTGTGCACCTGTAAACGCCCAGGTACTCCAGGACGGCCACTTAAAGAGGCCGATGCTCTTTGCTGCCTCCTGGATGAACCCCTTGAAGACCTTGTTAAACCACTCCACCTGCCCGTTGCATTGTGGGTAATTCACTGACGAGCAGCGGTGACAAATTCCTCGTTCTTTCAGGAAGTCTTCAAAGGCTGCCGACTTGAACTGCGACCCATGGTCCGTCAGAATTTCATCTGGGTAGCCTTCTCTGCTAAACGTAGCAGATAAAAATTTAATCACCGTCTGTATTGTCACAACTGATACGAAGCATACCTCTGGCCTCTTTGGTAGAAGTCTACCACGGTAACGGCATACTCTTGTCCACTCCCAGTTCTGGTGAATGGCCCAACAATATCCAGAGCCAGCTTCTGCCAGGCCCGTTCTGGAAGCGGAATTGGCTGAAGTGGTGCGGTGACGGGTTGGCAGACTTGTCTGCAGACGCATTCACAGCAGTTCCTGATAACTTGCTCCACCTGTTGGTCGAGACCCGGCCACCAGTATCGCTCGCGCATAGCCTTTGCTTCGTCCTGACAATGCGAGGATGGGTCTCGTGTGCCAGCTCAATCATGGTGGCCATCAGCGACGCTAGGATGACTAGTCGTTCTCCTCGCAGAAGCAAGTTGTCCACCACTGCCAACTCGTCTCTCACTCGGAAGAATGGAAGTAAATTGGAAGCCAAGCTTTTTGTCTGGCCACCTGGTTGAGATGTACTTCATGACAAGTTGTAATGTCACATCCTTCTGTACAGCCTCTTGTAGTTCATGCTTTGTGATCCAAAGATGACACGAATGATATAATGTCTTCCTCTTCTTCCTGTCCGGTAGGTAATGGCACCTTGACAGAACGTCTGCTACCTTGTTGTCGCTTCCTCGGTGATAGCAACTTCGAAGTTGTAATAAAAAAGGCGAGATGACCACCTTGAGATCCTCAGTGGCCTTCGGCCATTCCCTTGAGAGGACAGGAGAGTTTCTAGCGCTTGATGATCCGTGCGTAGCTTGAACCGCTGTCCCCAGAGAAACGCGTGCCAATGCTCGCACGTCAACACGCAGGCAAGGGCCTCCTTCTCTCCTAGGAGTACTTCCGTTCAGCCGGGAGAGTGTTCGTGACGCAAACGCCACTGTTCTCAAGTCATCGCCAACACCTTGCTGAAGCACAGCACCGAGCCCATGCATAGATGCATCTGCAGTGACAACTACCGGTGGTGCAGGATCAAACATCTTAATAGCACCGCATGTAGAGAGCGATGTCTTGACTTTCTCGAAACTCTGTTCTGCTTCTTTGTCCCATATAAATGGGACCTCTTGACGCAGCAGCTTCCTTAGAGAGCTCTACTACTTCTGCATAATTTGGCAAAAATCTTGCGTAGTATCCGACAAGTCCCAAGTACGACCGCAAGGCAGCTGCATCTTTTGGTACTGGAGCTTTAGCCACCGCTTCTACTTAGGAGTGAAGAGGGGTTAGTCCTTCTGCACTCACGGTGTGTCCCAGGAAGTCGAGCGCTTGCGCGTTGAAACTCGCATTTCTGGTTAAGCTGAAGTCCAGCAGCAGAAATGCGATGTAGAACTTCCTGCAAATTTCCCCTGTGCTCTGCTTCGGACTTGCCGAATACGATCACGTCGGTGCTGCTATCGTACTCGCATTTGGCGGCTATCCGCGCAAGCTCGTGATGTATCCTTCCATCGGCTCGCCTGACTGCTGTAATCTCTGCTTGATATCGATGTCACTCAACGAGTACGTTAGTTTGTGGCTGCAAAAATCCTCTTCGCGAGCTTCAGCGTAGTAGTGAACTCGTCCGTGGTATCCCCGCTAGCAGAGCTCGCTTTTTCCGTCGCACCCACAGTCGCAGACTTGCCTTCCGCCTGTGTGGTCGGCTGCTGCTGAGTGGTGTCGACGTGGCCACGACGTTGTACTGCCGTTGTCCTTCCACTCCAAGACAGTGCAGCAGGATGGCTGCACGCCGCGACGCCTTGAACTCATCCGCACCGGAAGCTCCTCAAGAAACCTGAGGAACGTTTGTTCCCATTGCGGCCATAAAACGGGAGACTGGCCTGGCGTTTGCAGAAACGGCAGCGGCGGCGTAAGCCCGAAGTCCATGGTGGCTTGTTATGGTTTTCTCCTCGTCGCCAATATTATGTTGCAGCTCTGGTCGCCGGCATAGCGACCACCGAAGAAGAGATGCGTACACCGCGAGCTTCGAACCCGAATATCTCATCTT